>VXBT01009881.1:141618-155567 GCA_013400235.1 Oriolus oriolus | reverse complement strand
CCCATGTCCCACCTGCCATTCCCGATGTCTCACCCGTTATTCCCTGTGTCCCGCCCGCAGGCAGGAGGAGCCGTGGGAATGAGTCCCTGGCACAGTCGATCCCACTCCTGTCCCCGAGCTGTCCCCCGTGTTGTCCCCTCCCGTCCCCTCACTCACCTGGCCCCTTCCCTTGCTGGGCTGGGATTTGGGATTTGGCTTCTCCGCCATCTCCGCGGTCCTGAGCCTCTGAGGGATCGGGGGATCCTCCGAGGGATCCCGGGAACTGCTGCCTCTGGAGCGAGGGGCGTCCCTGGCGGTGTCCCCAAGGCTCCGGGGTCACAGTGGGTCACAGCCCCCGTGTCACAAAGGGCCCTGCGACACCCCAGCAACCACGGGGCTGTCTGCATCCAGCTGGAACTGGTTGGAACTGGTTGGAATTGGTTGGAAATGGTTGGAACTGGTTGGAATTGGTTGGAACTGGTTGGAACTGGTTGGAATTGGTTGGAAATGGTTGGAAATGGCTCAGGGGCAGCCACAGCTGCTCTGGACACCCTGTGCCAGGGCCTCCCCACCCTCCCAGCCAGGAATTCCTTCCCAACATCCCACCCCAAGCTCCCCTTTCCCACTGGGAAGCCATTCCCTGCCTCCTGGCCCTCCAGCCCTTGGCCCCAGGCCCTCTCCAGCTCTCCTGGAGCCCCTTCAGGCCCTGCAAGGGGCTCGGAGCTCTCCCTGGAGCCTTCCCTTCTCCAGGGGAACATTCCCAGCTCTCCCAGCCTGGCTCCAGAGCAGAGGGGCTCCAGCCCTGGAGCAGCTCCGGGGCCTCCTCTGGGCTCTCTCCAGCAGCTCCACGTCCTTCTGCTGTTGGCCCCAGGGCTGGGGCAGCTCTGCAGGTGGGGTCTCACCCGAGGGGGCTCCGGGGCAGAATTCCCACCTTTCCTGCTGCCCATGCTGGGATCAGCCCAGGGCTGGGGAGGTCTGGTCTGGGGCAGGTCCAGCCTCATCCACACCATCCCAAATCCCTCTCCCAGGGCTGCTCTCCATCCCTTCCTTCTCCTGCCAGCCTGGATTTGTGCTGGGATTGCCCCGATCCAGGTCCCAGACCTTGCGCTTTGTGTTCCGAACTCCCTGAGGTTCCCACTCTCCCACCTCTCCGGCCTGTCCAGGTCCCTCTGGATGCCCCATCCCTTCCAGAGTCCTCTCATTCCGTGGCCGTTCCCCTCCTGAAATCCCAGATGTGCTTTCACTCCTCAGAGTGTGACCTGTGGGACCCTGTGGACTCCACTGCATCCCTTTATCTGGAATTTTCTGTTTGGGTCGGTTTTTTGGGATTATTGCCTCAAAAAGGGGCACAATCCAAGCTGGAAAAGGGCTGCCAGGACACGACTTCTTTCCCGGTACGGAGGGTGCAGCTCGTGCTGGATGTGCTGGAACAGGGGGTTTGTTTACGAGTTTACCCTGTTTTTGTTTCTCCCTGCTCTGCCGAGCGTTCCCCCCTGTTCTGCCATGGGAGAACACAATAATAAATATGGAAATGTCGTTTTTCCAACCCAAACATTTCACGGCAGAGCTGTGGGAGCGAGCTGAGGCTCCTCCTGGCTGGGGCGGGGTGTGTGGGACGGGAGCTCGTCCGCTCCATCCCGTGGGATCCAGGGAGGGGGAAAACAAAGGGCTTTGCCCTCGAATCATCTCACGGAAACTTCCCCATTTCGGGATCTTTTCGGCTCTCTGGGAGCTTAAACCCCACAGCTGTGGAGAAAGGGCGGGGTTTGGTGCAGGTTGTGTTCTCTTCCACACATTTTCCTTCCTCCTCCCTCCGGACCTGCCCTTCGTCCTCCTCAAGGACTCACCCTGCATGTCCCCTAATCGGAGGCTATTTTTCCCCCTCTAAAGGATGGGAGCGCTGACAAGAGCTGATAACTCTGAGGGTCGGATCGTTCCTTGCCAGGCTCGTGACCCCTTCCCAGCGCTCCCTTCCTTCCTTCCCGGAGCCCGCACACGGAGCTTTCCCCACCAGCGGCGGCCTCCGGGGCTTTTCCGCACGGTGGCCTCGCGTGGGAGACCCCGTGGGGCTTGTCCTGGATGTGTTTGTTTCCCTGGCAGCTCATCCCTGATAAAGTTTTAATGGATTTTAAATATATCATGAAACAGGCACGGGGCCGGCATCCGGCTCCGCTCGTTTTTACGCCGGGAAGCGTCGGGCTGGGATTGTCCTTGGGGAGAGGTTGGAGGGGAGGAAGGCTCATCCCGGTGTGGGGGGCACCTGGGATGGGAGGAGGCATCCAGAACCCCAGCCTGAAAACGTTCAGAGCTGCTGCTGGGGATAACGAGGAAATCTCTGTCGACATCATCGCTTTGTAACTTCTCCCGGGTCTGGCTCCAGCAGGGGAGGGAGAGGCCGGAGTGGGAACGGCTCCGCGGAGTTTTCCAGATGAAAAACACAGGCTACTTGTTCAGCCCGTGGAGTTTAGGTCAGCCGGAGTTATGGGAAACAGATGATGGCCGGTGCTCGGGCCGGGCTCTGACAGATCCCCCATTGTGGAGCGCCGGGATCCTCCGGAGCGGTGCCGGGCACGGGGCTCGGCCAGGCCCGGCCTCCTCCTGCAGCCGGCAGGAGGGGCCGCAGCTCCGGGTCCAGGGGTCTGGCTCCTCGGGAGGGAATGCGCTGAGAGAAGGCTCAGTGCTCAGCTCGGGAGGTTTCTGCTCCAGGGACTGAAATCCGGGCTGTTCCCTGTGAGCGCCTTGGATCCCGTGTGGTGAAGGTGTCTCTGAGGGGTGCTGGAGTCATGGAATGGTTTGAGATGGAAGGGCCTTAAATCCCNCCCATCCCATCCCATCCCATCCCATCCCATCTCATCCCATCCCATCCCATCCCATTCCCACCCCATCCATGGGCAGGGACAGCTCCCACCATCCCAGGTGGATCCAAGCCCCAGTGTCCAGCCTGGCCTCGGGCACTCCCAGGGATCCAGGGGCAGCCCCAGCTGCTCTGGGAATTCCAGCCCAGCCCCTCCCCACCCTCCCAGCCAGGAATTCCTTCCCAACATCCCACCCCAAGCTCCCCTTTCCCACTGGGAAGCCATTCCCTGCCTCCTGGCCCTCCAGCCCTTGGCCCCAGTCCCTCTCCAGCTCTCCTGGAGCCCCTTCGGGCCCTGGAAGCTTCCACAACCCTTTTTAGGATCATAGTGTGGGAATCAGTGCCCGTTTCCTTGGGAATCTCTTGCCCTCTGGAATGCAGGGGCCTAATCCCGGGCAACTCCAAGTGGGATAAGTCAGGGGCTGAGCTTTTCTTTCACTGCAGCATTGAAGGATTCAGCCTTCCCCGGCAGCCCAGGAGCTCCTGGCCCTTTCCTTGCACTGATTTGTGACCCAGCTCATTCCCCTGGGGAAATTTGGGATTAGGGAGGGCGGATCTCGGGATGCTCAGGGAAGTTTTCAGCGGGAATGAGGGTGCCGTGGAAAAGCCTCTGTGGCGGGAGAAGGTCTCTGGGTCTGTCCTTGGAGCAGTGGCAGGAGCTGCTCCACGCGGGAAGGGCCGGATCCGTGCCTGGTCCTGCTCATCGCCGTGAGCTCTGGGAGCACCCACTGCTGCCTGATGGATTTTGTCAGCTGGAAACAAAACCAGAGCCGTGGAAAACCGGGAGGAGCAGCCGATGTGTGGCTGGTGCCCGGCGTCCCTGCCCTGCCGGGGACCCTCCGCTGCCCCTCGCGGATAAACCGAGCGCTCGGAATCTCGGGAGAAGCGTTGTTCCTGTGCTTTTCCCACCCTCTGGAGCAGCCAAGGCTGGGAAAGCCGGAGCTGCCACCCCGGAGAGGTTCCATGTCCCTGGCACCTGGCACTTCCCTGCCCTCCTCAGCAGCGCCGCTTCCCGAGCCCTCCTTCCCTCCTTTGGCTGCTCCAAAGGGAAAGTTTGAACATCCCAAAAGGCCCCCAGGGGAATCTCGTGCTGGATTGGAGCCGTTCCCTTCCTGCTGGATTAACAAATCTCTTCTGAATCTGGAGAACTGGGGTGATGGATCCAAACTCGGTGGTTTAAAGGCTGGCCACGTGTTCGGTGCTCGTCCACGCAAAGCCCTCTGGAGCTGGGATGATGGGATGGGAGATCCCTCTTGGATTGGGGCAGCGCTCCTGGCTTGGTCAGATTCGAGGAAAAGCTTTTCTGGCTGAGCAGAAGAACAAAAGAAATGATCCAGACCAAAAGCCTGCACTGCCCTCGGTGAACGGACTGAGCGGCACCAAGGACACGGAATTCCCCTCCTGATATGCCAGGGAAAAGAAAACACATCTCTGGTTCAGTGTGAAACGGGATTGAAGTGGAATTCGCGTCTTGGATTGCTTGGAAGATTTGCTGTGGCCACTTCTCTGTCACGTTAGAACCTCCCTCAGCCTGAAAATCCCTGAAATTCCCCGGATTTGGAGGTTTATGCCTCCATACAGACGCTTCCCTCGCCGCTGGGATGCAGGAGCATGGCCTGGATGGGGACAGACCTGATCAGAAAATAGGGAATGGTGTCAGTCTGTGCTCGCAGGGAACAGGGACAGGAGGAGAGGGAACGGCCTCAGGCTGGGCCAGGGGAGGGGCAGGGTGGACATTGGGAAGAATTTCCTCATGGAAAGGAATTTCCTCACCCTTGAAAGGGTGGTCAAGCACTGGAACTGCCCAGGGCAGGGCTGAGTCCCCATCCCTGGAGGGATTTGAAATCCCTGTGGATGTGGCGCTTGGGGACGTGGGGCAGGGGTGCCCTGAGCGAGGCCTCCTCTGGGCTCTCTCCAGCAGCTCCACGTCCTTCTGCTGTTGGCCCCAGGGCTGGGGCAGCTCTGCAGGTGGGGTCTCACCCGAGGGGGCTCCGGGGCAGAATTCCCACCTTTCCCGCTGCCCAGGATCAGCCCAGGCCTGGCTGGATCCATTCCCGTGGTTTTCCAGGACTCCCAGGCTGTCCTGCTCCTGCCCCTGCTCTCCCTGAGCTGCTGGCAAAGCTCTCGTGGACACCAGAACTTTACACAGCGCAGGAGCCCTTTGGGCAAACCCAAAGGGTGGAAAAAAACCCATCCAAGCCTATCCCAGCCCCAGACCTGGCCTGTGGCTCGGGGCGTCCTCGCTCCGGGATCTGCTGGAGGCTGGGAACAGCGCTGGAAAAGCTGGAATTCCGTGTCCAGGCCGTCGTTGTGTTGTTTTTCAGTAACACCCGGGCTGGCGCTGGCTCTGCTGCGTGTGCAGGGCGAGCTGGCTGTTCCTGCCGGGAAAATCCGGGATTTCTGGGATTCTGTCCCACCCCTGCTGCAGGGCAGGGCAGGGGGTGTCTCCTGAGGCTCCTGGGCACCCTCTGCTCTGCCTCCGAGGCCTCCTGGCTTTGTCTTGGAGAGAAATTCCGTTTTCTGCTCTTTATTTGCAGTGAAAGGAGGTTGAAGCACTCGTGTGTGCGGGGCAGAGCTCGCTGCTCCGGGGGGTGCATCCCGGGAATGTCTGGGTTTCCCTGCTTTATCCGGGTGGGTGAATGGGAATGAGCGGGAAGGGACCGGTGGCGTTTGGGAAAGGGTTCCTGTCCCAGAGTGAGGAACTGAAGGGCACTTTATTCACAGTTCCACGCCTTGTTTCCTGCTGTACCAAGCCATAAAAATCCCAGTTTATTTATTTCTAATATTTGTTTTCAAGCGCGATCCAGCTCTTGATTCCATCCTTGAGGGTTGGTGGGAAACACTGGAGCCCTGCTTGGGCCTTGGGAGCAGGACTGGCTCCAGGGCTGTCTGCTCTGGAATTCGGAGCCAGGGGCTGCCTGACCCTTCCACCAACCTGAACGGGCAATTCTGGCCCTTTTATTTCCTCCGGGCTTTCTTTTTTCCCTCAAATCCTCGATTCCTTGGTTTTCCATCGTGCTGCCAGTGGCAGTTTTCCGTCACTGGTGGCTTTGTCCTGCAAAAAGAGGAGAAAACCCTGATCGTGTCCAAAAAAGACGAATTTGGCTTTCTCCTCCTGGTCCCCACATTCCAGCTGTTGCTTTCGTGGTGATTCCGTGGATAGAAGGGAAAAATCCTGGTTTTTTCTCTCCCCTACAGCACCAGGTCAGCACGAGTGTGGGATGGGGAGCTGGGGAGCACCGGGATCGGGATCTCCTTCTGAATTCCTGGGATTTAAGTGGGAATAGAGTGGTTTCCTCCCGTCCGTATCACACAGGCTGTCAAAATGTCCCATTTCTCACCAGACTGGGGGTTCCTGTTTTTGGGAAAACTGGAGCATCTGGAAAAGGGACTGAAGTGGGAAGAAACATGGAATGGTTTGGGGGGAAGGACCTTAAATCCCATCCCATTCCCACCCCATCCATGGGCAGGGACAGCTCCCACTGTCCCAGGTGGATCCAAGCCCCAATGTCCAACCCGGCCTTGGGCACTCCCAGGGATCCAGGGGCAGCCCCAGCTGCTCTGGGAATTCCAGCCCAGCCCCTCCCCACCCTCCCAGCCAGGAATTCCTTCCCAACATCCCACCCCAAGCTCCCCTTTCCCACTGGGAAGCCATTCCCTGCCTCCTGTCCCTCCCTGCCTTGGCCCCAGGCCCTCTCCAGCTCTCCTGGAGCCCCTTCAGGCCCTGCAAGGGGCTCGGAGCTCTCCCTGGAGCCTTCCCTTCTCCAGGGGAGCATTCCCAGCTCTCCCAGAGCAGAGGGGCTCCAGCCCTGGAGCAGCTCCGAGGCCTCCTCTGCAGGTGGGGTCTCACCTGAGGGGGCTCCGGAGCAGAATTCCCACCTTTCCAACCTTGGCTTCTGCTCCAGACGGAGCCAGCTGAGCGCGTCTCCAGCCTTCTCATCCCTGGGATCCATCCCAGCCCTTTGCATCCCTCTTTTGGGATGGAATCTCCTCCTTTGCTATCCCGACCCCGGGTCAGAGGTTGTGCAAAGCAGCGGCCAATTAACGCTTAATTAGACGGAGCTGGGAAGGCTCTGGCAGGACCAAAAGCCCTTTGGGAAGGTATTCCATGGGTTTGTGCTGGATTCCCAAAGCCAGGCTCGTTGATCAGGCTGTTCTCCCTCTTCCAGCAGATTTGTCGGGAGCTGTGGGGGCAGCAGCTGGAATGGGACGGGATGGGAGGGGACAGGGCAGGAGAGGCCGGGACAGGGCAGGAGAGGCTGGGACAGGGCAGGAGAGGCCGGGACAGGACAGGAGAGGCCGGGACAGGACAGGAGAGGCCAGGAAGGGCCTTCCTGGGTCACTCCAGAGCCACGCTCTGGGGCCACACCAACACAAACACGGGTGGCCACAGCCAAGGAGCTGAGCCCTGGCACCTCTCAGCGTGTGGGGGACCTGTCCCAGCTCTGGGGCGATCCCAAAGCTCCGGGGTACCCCAAACCCCCGCACTTCGCCTCGTCCCTGCCCCGCTCTCCCAATTTTTCCCCGTTCCATGGATGCGCTGCCGGGCTCGAACATTAGAGGGCATCTCCTCCTCACGCTTTATTTGTTATTTTTTATTTTTTCTGTGTGTGTGTGTGTTTTGTTTTACTGCAGTGGGGCCTGTCCTTAAAAAGCCAGGAGAGCCTTTTCCCTGCTGTGCAGAGCAGCCAGATGGGAAGTGCAATATCCCGCTGCCCCTCATTACCGGGCCCTCGGAACAGCTCCCCCCTTCCCACATGTGACCATATTAAAGTGGCCTTTGCAGCGTTTCCCTCCATATAAAACTGTCTTCACTCCTGTGGCCCAGCAGTTAAAAGGGAACTCCAGCTGCAGGCAGGAGGCTGAAATTAAAGGCTTTGCCCTGGTCTAAATGGAAAATGGATATTGCTTCCCATATCCAGGGCTGGGAACAATGGGGCTGCGGCTCTGGGCCGGGGTAATGGCCTGGTTTGCTGGGAGGAAGGAGCAGAGAGGAGGGGTTGGGTGTCTGCCTCGGAGGAAGGGGGAAAAGGGGGAATCTCACCTATTTCCCTCCTGGTTAACTCTTCCGTGGCCGCTGGGTAGCGGGAGAGGCTGTGCCAGGAACCCCGGGACGAGCAGTGGCTTTTGCAGCAGGGCTGGAGGCAAAGCCCCCAGCATCTTCCCCTGGAAAGAACTGGGTTTGAAACAATTCCCCTTGGAGAAAAAGGGTTTGAAACAATTCCCCTTGGAGAAAAAGGGTTTGAAACAATTCCCCCTGGAGAAAACTGGGTTTGAAACAGTTCCCTGGTGTTTTGCTTGCCGTGTGTTCCTTGTCCGTGTGTTCCTTGTTGTCCGTGCGTTCCCTGTCGGCCTGAGCAGGCCTGGCCGGGAGCTCAGACTCGTGGAGCTGGAGAGGTCACTGACTTTGTTGGACCCAGATTTCAAACTTTTTTTTTTTCCTCTCGCTTTTGCTTTATAGGTTTTTGTTGCTTTCGAAGTTTGCTTTAAATGAACTTAACCAAGCCAAGGATGGGAGAGAGGGAAGGGAGAGCTGGATCTTTCCAGGCGGGGTTTCTGCGGCCCTGCCTGGTTCTTGGTTAGGGGTCATTTCATGGAACCATGGAATGATTTGGTTTAAAAGGGACCTTAAATCCCATCCCTTAAATCACCCCTGCCATGGGCAGGGACACCTTCCACTGCCCCAGGCTGCTCCAAGCCCCGCTGTCCAGCCTGGCCTTGGGCACTGCCAGGGATGGGGTCTCCACGACCTCTCCTGACCTCTGCAGGCTCCTTTCCTTTGGGATCACCTCTGCTTGTGCTTCTTGGCCTCCTTCCTCTTCGCCAGGTCTCAATTAATTTATTTTTAAGTGCTTGACTCCGGGCCCGTTAAATCAGGAGGGAGCCATGCCCTGGTGCTGGATACAAGCCCTGAAGCACCTGAAACGTGGAATTCCCTGTGAAACTCGGGATTTACGGCTTGAAGAAGGAATGGGTGGCTGCTCCTCTACCCGGGACACAGGTCGGGGTCAGGGCTGGGTGGAGAGAGCCCAAACCCTGCCCGGCTGGGCCGGGCCGGTGGGAGGAGAGGCCTCTTCCAGCCACTCTCTTTTCCCCCCACGCAATTCCTGCTCCACTTCATCTCCCTGTTTTCGGTATCGAGGGGGTGTTTACAGTCAACAAACAGGAGCCTCCTTTTTGATCCCGGCTCGGCAAAGCTTTCCCCGCCGAGCACCTGCGAGCATCCATGCGCTCCGTGAGATTTGCTGGGAATATTTACGTTTTCCGAGCGCAGCATCTGCTCGAGAGTCGGACTCTTTGTGCCTCATTAGTGGCTACCGGGGGCTCTCTTATCTGCTCACATCTCCGGGGCACGTCGGGATTATTTTCTTGAGCTGCTTTTCTTGGCAGCTCCTTCCTCGCTGGTGGGAAGCTCCTGGTGTTTGTTGAAGTGCTGGACAATCATCTCTCCCTAAAAAACCTGCCCGTTTCAGCCGATTTTGGGGTAAAAAAAATGGTGATTTGTAAGGTTTTAAAGCTCCTGTGCTGCTTTTGATAAGATCTGTCCCATCCAAGCTGCTGCGCTGAGCTGTTGAGCAATGGGGGTTGGATTTGAGGTATTTCCATGAAATTCCAGGATTATGAGAGGGGAGTGGAGGTGGGATCCAGTGGAGTGGAGTGGATTTGGGGTGGACACGATGCCGAGAGTTGTTTGGCACTTGCAGGCAAATTAAAATGGAGCCCTGAGCTGGGGCTGTCTCAGGCAGGTGAGGGTGGCACAGCCCAGGGCTCTGCTCACGACGTGGCGGGGAAGGAAATCCTGCTTTTTGTTGGAATGAGACTGGAATCACCCAAACCGTGACTGAAACCCCACAGAAATGGGATTCTGGCCTCAAATCTGGCTTTTCCTCCTCCCAGAACACGCGAGAGGGTCGGTGGTCAGGGCGCTTGGAGCCCAGGCTGGGGGATGAGGGGTGTGTGGGGTACTCGGGGGCTCCGGAGCTCTGCACAGCCTGGGTGTGAAAGGACCTCAGGAGGGCTCCAACCCAACCTCCTGCTTGGAGCTGGGAGATCAGACCAGGCTTCTCAGGGCTTTGTCCACTCTGGCCCGGAAAGATTCCAAGGATGGAGATTCGGATCCACCTTTGGGGCTTCTTCCTGCTGCTTTCGGGGAATCGCGGGGTGTTCTGAGCTGGAAGGGCCCTGCAGGGTCGTGGAGTCCAGCTCTGAAGGGAATCATCCAGGGATCAAACCCTGCTCTGGCCACCTGAGCCAGTCTCAGGGGTATTGACTCTTCTCCTTGTGGGAAACCTTCCCATCTCCCCAGAATTCCCGTCTTTATTTTGGTGCTCCCAAACCAGCGGGCCCAGTTTGTGTCGCTGCCAGGGGTTCAGGGTTTCTCCTGTTCCGTGAGGGATGTTTGGGATTTGTTCTTTTGGGTTCCACCGTGTTGGGCTTCTCCTCCAGCCTGCCCAGACCTCTCCAGGTGTTGGCCCTACCTTGAGTCTGTCGAGTTTTCACCGAATTTAGTGAAATTTCACCAAATTTGTCCATTGCTCCTCCAGGTCTTTGGTGAAGACGTGGAGGGAGCAGGTCCCGGAATTCCTGTTCCCCAATCCCACCTGTCGTGGGCCTCATGGAAAACTTTCCTGGCTGTCCCAGGCCAGGCTGGACACTGGTGCTGGGAGCAGCCTGGGGCAGTGGGAGGTGTCCCTGCCATGGCAGGGGTGGCACTGGGTGGGATTTAAGGTCCCTCCCAACCCAAACCATTCCATAATTCCATGATTTTAGCGGTGTTTCGTGAATAAATCCAGGCGGCTGCCGGGTTTGGGATTCTCCAAGCACGGAATGAGAGCAGAGTTCATCCCTGATGGTTTAAAGCAGAGCTGCAGTGGTGCAGAGCTGCTCTGTGGGTGGGGGGTATGAAAACCTTCCCCAGTGGATGTGAAATTGGGCTGTTCCGGTGAATTCGGGCTGTTTCCATGGATTCTGTGGATTTATTGCTCTGGTGTGAATAGATCCTGGGTTTTCCAAGGAGGTCCCAGGCCTTGCAGCCCATCCCCTTCCTTGCTGTCACTGTGATGGAGTTTTAATGGAAGAGCTCAGGAGATTCACTGATTTTTAGGGAATGATTAATGATGTTCCAAATGGGGGGGGGGTTTGGGATGGCTCAGGCACTGATATCCCACGGGAATGCCGGGTTATGGATGTCCTGTGGTATCCAGGACAAACACGTGACGTGCACAAGGTGCATTTCTGCTGCCAGCTGAGGAGAAGCTGTGCTCCAAACCATTGTCATCCGAATTCCCAAAGTCCCATTTCCCCGGGCACGTTAACGATTCCTGGAGAATGAAAGCGGGAGCACATTTTTCCTGGTGTGATCCCAGCTCGGTTGGCTCTGAGCTCTGCGCTGCTCCCGAATCCCGAAACGTTTTTGGGTTTGTTCAGCTGCTGTTTTTGCTTTCTTGTGATTATCCTCTGTTTTCCCTTCTGTGGTGTTCATCCCCGCTCGTAATTACCCCCCTCTCCCTGCCAACTCTGTGAACTCCGGGGCTAATTTGAGCAGGAAAGTTCTGCCCGGTAATTTTACAAATATGAGGCGTTATTGAGGGTTTTTCCTGGACCAGTGATTACAAGGAATGGGTACTTTGGGAGCGCGGCTTTGGATTCCTCCGCTCCCTCACGGGGGTTGAGAGCTGGGTGAAACTGGAATTCAAACCGAGGGGATGAGTGGAAAGGGAGCTGCTTCCCTGCCCAGCGCCAGTGCTGGATTCCGTGGAATCACTGAGGTTGGAAAAGCCCTCTAGGATCGAACCCGGCTGTTCCGAGGCCGCCACTGACCGTGTCCCCAAGTGCCACATCCACAGGGCTCTTCAGTCCCTCCAGGGATGGGGACTCCGAGCCTCCCTGGGCAGTTCCAAAGCTTGGCCACCCTTTCCATGAAGGAATTCTCCCAGATATCCAACCTTAACCTTCCCAAGAGGCCGTTTCCTCTTGTTCTCTCGCTCGGACTGGGAGAGAAGGGCAGCCCTAAAACATAAATCCTGCCTGGAGTTTCAGCCCGGAAAACTCAAGGTCTCGTGGCTGGCTCTGGAAGGTTCTTGGTCTGGTTGATGTGTTTGCTGGGTTTTTTGGGTTTTTTATCCCGAGGAAAGCAGGATTCAGACGTGGAATTCAGAGGAGTAATGGATTATCCGGAGACCTGAGCAGCTGAATAGTCCTGAACGGATCAAACGTGGGAAACTGGGTGGTCTGAGCTCAGCCTGCCACGGAGAGGAAGAAATATTTTCCATTTTGAGGAGAATGTAATATGGGAGCAATGAGAATATCTGGGGAGATGAGGGAGGAATGCACTTAAGGGAAAGGGATGGAACTGGGAGGATGAAAAATGGGAGCAGGGTCAGGAGAGGGGCTTTGGGAGGACACGTTTTTTGTTGGAGTCACCTCTGCTGAGAGAATCCCTGATTGCTGGGGCAGCCACAAACGGCTCAGGAAGGAAAACCCAGGGAGCAGTGCCGTGGGAGGGGATGGTTTTGGTCACGCTGGCAGGTCCCTGGGCCATAAATTTTCGAGAAACTGCTAAAATGTGAATAGGATTCTCTGATTTTTGGTTTTTGTTCTTTTTTTTTTGGGAATGGTTTCAAAGGTCTTTGCTGTTCCTTCCCTTCTGCTGCAGTTGGAGCCGTTTGTTGGGTTGGAACGAGGAGGTGGCATCCAGAACCTTCTGAGGGGGCGGAGGAGAATCCAGCCGAGGATGGGGGTCAGGTTATGGTGAGGCCTTCCTGTGGCATCTCCAGCCTGGCTCCGATCCCTTCTGCTCCTCCTGCCTGTGGGAAACGTGTTTTTCCTCTGGAAGTCATTCCAAAGTAATTTTAACTTCCAGAGATTGCGATGAAGTTGGTCCGGATGCTTCACCTTCCTCAGAGCCGTCGGTAAAACAGGGATGGAAACGCGGCTTGGGGTGAAGGAGCGGAGTGCTGGGGTTGGGAGCTGTGGTTCCCGTGCTTCCCTCTTCCCTGGCCCCCAGGACCTGGGGAGCTCCCCCATCCTGTGCTGCTCCTGAGGAGCTGGTGGGGAAAATTCCCCATGGGAATGGTGGGGAGCTGCTGGAGAGAGCCCAGAGGAGGCCCCGGAGCTGCTCCAGGGCTGGAGCCCCTCTGCTCTGGAGCCAGGTTGGGAGAGCTGGGAATGTTCCCCTGGAGAAGGGAAGGCTCCAGGGAGAGCTGCGAGCCCCTTGCAGGGCCTGAAGGGGCTCCAGGAGAGCTGGAGAGGGCCTGGGGCCAAGGGCTGGAGGGCCAGGAGGCAGGGAATGGCTTCCCAGTGGGAAAGGGGAGCTGGGGGTGGGATGTTGGGAAGGAATTCCTGGCTGGGAGGGTGGGGAGGGGCTGGGCTGGAATTCCCAGAGCAGCTGTGGCTGCCCCTGGATCCCTGGGCGTGCCCAAGGCCGGGTTGTAGCCCCCTGGCACAATGGAAGGTGTGGAATGATGTGATCTTTCAGGTCCTTTCCCACCCAAAGCAGTCTGGAGTTCTGTGGAGCGGGGTGGGACACGGCCGTGGTGGGACACCGGAGGTGCCGGCAGCGCAGCCGGGAGTGGGATGGCCTCTGGTCCTTCCTTTCCCGGAGGAAAGCGCCGTGGGGTGGGGTGGGATGAGCGGGCAGGATCCTGGAGCTCAGCTGGAGGATGGGGGAATGATCCCAGCTCTGCCTGGACCTGGTGCAGCCTCAGCAGAAACCTTCAAACTCTGCTCTAAAAAAAGGGCTCGTGGGTTTGAGGCCTCCTGCTCCTGGAGCTGCTCTCGGAGATTTCGATGAGTCCTCGAGACCACCACAAAACTTTGGGAAATTGGCATCTTCTGCAAGCTCAGTGATGAATTAATTACTCGTTAATTTCCAGCCGGGGTTGCATCGAACCAAACGAGGTCTCTGGTGTGAGTGTCCGACCGTGGCGCTGCTGCCGGTGCCGGTGGCTCAGCCTCGCTGTGCTCCTGCCTTTGATGGTGCCACGCGTTCATTCATTAAAGAAATGGTTAAAAAAACCACCTTCAGTTTTAAATTGGCCCCAAAAATCCAATGATTTAATGAATTCCCTCCAGCTTAACGAGTGGCTTCACTCCGAGGTCTCAGCGACGCCACCAG
>VXBT01009881.1:65300-131972 GCA_013400235.1 Oriolus oriolus | reverse complement strand
TTTTTTTTTTTTTTTAAAAAAGCCTGCAAAATATTCCATGTGTTTACCCTCCCTGCTGCATCCCGAGGTGCTTTGATGCTTGTTTCACCCGTGTGTACGTGTGTGAGGCTCAAAACCGGCGGGGTCTGCCAGCAGCTGCCAGTTGGTGCTTTGGGTTTGCACCAGCAGCGTTCGCAGCTTGGGAGAGGTTTAGGAATGAAGGACGAGGTTTTGGCTGCAAGGATTCATCCTCCTTCCCTTCCCTGGGCAAGCAAGGGGCTGGGTTTGGGGTGGGGGAGTTCCACCTCCATGGGAGCTTCGTGTCCTGGCCGTGACCTGACACAGGAGCTGCTGGAGAGAGCCCAGAGGAGGCTCCGGAGCTGCTCCAGGGCTGGAGCCCCTCTGCTCTGGAGCCAGGCTGGGAGAGCTGGGAATGTTCCCCTGGAGAAGGGAAGGCTCCAGGGAGAGCTCCGAGCCCCTTGCAGGGCCTGAAGGGGCTCCAGGAGAGCTGGAGAGGGCCTGGGGCCAAGGGCTGGAGGGCCAGGAGGCAGGGAATGGCTTCCCAGTGGGAAAGGGGAGCTTGGGGTGGGATGTTGGGAAGGAATTCCTGGCTGGGAGGGTGGGGAGGGGCTGGGCTGGAATTCCCAGAGCAGCTGGGGCTGCCCCTGGATCCCTGGGAGTGCCCAAGGCCGGGTTGGACGTTGGGGACCCCTGGGACAGTGGGAGCTGTCCCTGCCCTTGGGATCAAGATGCTCTTTCAGGTCCCTTCCCACCCAACCCATTCCGTGCTTGCCCCGTTGCTGCCGTGGAGCCAGGACGGTTCTGGGACCTCGGCACCGTTCCGGTTCCTGCCCCAGGCTCTCCAGGATTTTCCAGCTCTCCTGGGTGCCGGGGGTGCTGGTTTGGAGAGGCCCTTTCCCTGCGGCTCCTGCCGCCGCCCTCGTTGGTGTCTTTGGGAGCTCAGGAGTTTCTCCCCCCTGCCAAGTTCCATCCCGGCCCTGCGCTGGTGGCGGCTTCTCCTCTCTGGTGGCAGCTTCTCCTCTCTGGTGGCTCCCAGGGCCCTTCACCCTGTGGTCACCGTGGCCCCCGTCCCTCTCCGGAGCCGACGCCTCGCTCGGGTTTCCCGCAGCCCTCCCCGCGGAGCCCCGTCCCCACCAGCGGGGTGATTGGCTTTGGCAGGGCAGGCAGGGGAAGCGTCCCCGGGGGTCCCTCCCGGGGCTCCCCCCGGACCCGTTATTAAAATTCCTTTCCACATTGGATTTTCCAGCCCTTTCGGAGCAGCGGGGGGAGGAGAGCCCCGCTCCGGCTCTCGCAGCCGAACATTTGGAATATTTCTCTGCAAACCCCTGTTGACACTTTCTTCATTTCACCCTGACAGCTTGAATTAGGTTTTATTAGGAAGCCTGGCTACAAAGCCGGCAGCGAGTTCCCTTTTCTCTTCCCTTTCTTTTTTATTTTTTTCCCCCGGCCCTGTCATTTACGGAGCACCCCGGAGTGCCGGGGGTCAGCCCGTCAGTCACGGGGGCCTGGAGGTCACAGCAGCTGCCACGGGAGCCGGGACAGGAGCTGTCATTATCCCAGACAGTTCCCTTCAAGCCTTTTCCTGCAGAACACAGCCCGTGGCCCAAAGTGCAGCTCCTGTTTTATTATTTTTTATTTTTTTTTTTTCCCCCCCACTAATTATTTTGTTAAAGCACCTCCTTGTGTTTGTTGGGTGGGAGGGTTCTCCTTTTTGTGGAAGTTATTTCACTTGGGGAAAGTTTGGAGCTCCGGGTGGGTTTGTAGGGCTTGGAATTTTTGTTGTCAGCTCTTTTAATTGGATTAGAGCAGGAAAACCTCCTTTATCTCCACAGCACTTTTGTCTTTTTACAGGTTGAGTCCGTCAGGTTGTCTTTAAAGGTATCCCCTCACTTTTTCCAGTGGGATTTCCCATTGGAAACTGGGGAATATCTCTGGGAAACAGTGGGTGAAGGATGGGATGGGTCAGCTCTAACCCACCAGGACTTAGGTTGGGTTTGGGTTGGGGTTTTTTGGAAACAAAGCCCCGATCCTGGAAGAACTTGGGGTACGAAGTGCAGGGACAGCTCCCACTGTCCCAGGTGGATCCAAGCCCCAATGTCCAGCCCGGCCTTGGGCACTCCCAGGGATCCAGGGGCAGCCCCAGCTGCTCTGGGAATTCCAGCCCAGCCCCTCCCCACCCTCCCAGCCAGGAATTCCTTCCCAACATCCCACCCCAAGCTCCCCTTTCCCACTGGGAAGCCATTCCCTGCCTCCTGGCCCTCCAGCCCTTGGCCCCAGGCCCTCTCCAGCTCTCCTGGAGCCCCTTCAGGCCCTGCAAGGGGCTCGGAGCTCTCCCTGGAGCCTTCCCTTCTCCAGGGGAACATTCCCAGCTCTCCCAGCCCGGCTCCAGAGCAGAGGGGCTCCACAANAATTCCTTCCCAAGATCCCGTCTAACCCATCCCTGCCCCCAACTGCAGCATCCCAACACCCCCCACCTTTCTCCCAGGATAACTCTCAGGTTGGCTCTCGTTTCCCCCGTCAGTCCCGGCTTTGGGCCGTGGCCCCTTCAGGCCAGGTGGGGCAGGAGAAGGAGCCAAAGGTCAGGGGCTCGATTTACCGGGAGCCTCAAAGTTACTGACACTGCCCGGCCTTCCCGCTGGGAATTCCCTCTCCCGCCTCTCGCTGCAGGAGACAGTTCCTGGTGCTGTCAGGGCTAATCCAGAGCCAAGCACAGATCCAAGGAGCCTCTGGCAGGGTGGGTTGGGAAAACCTCCTGGAGAAAGGAGAGGTGGCACCGTGAGCACCTTGGAGGGGCCGAACATGCAAATTCCAGCGGTGCTGCCATTCCAGACACCTGGGAAAGGGCAGGAATGGGGTGCAGGAGCTTCCAGTCTGATGTTCCAGGGCTGGAGCCAGGCTGGGAGAGCTGGGAATGTTCCCCTGGAGAAGGGAAGGCTCCAGGGAGAGCTGCGAGCCCCTTGCAGGGCCTGAAGGGGCTCCAGGAGAGCTGGAGAGGGCCTGGGGCCAAGGGCTGGAGGGCCAGGAGGCAGGGAATGGCTTCCCAGTGGGAAAGGGGAGCTTGGGGTGGGATGTTGGGAAGGAATTCCTGGCTGGGAGGGTGGGGAGGGGCCGGGCTGGAATTCCCAGAGCAGCTGGGGCTGCCCCTGGATCCCTGGGAGTGCCCAAGGCCAGGTTGGACATTGGGGCTTGGATCCACCTGGGACAGTGGGAGCTGTCCCTGCCATGGCAGGGGTGGCACTGGGTGGGTTTTAAAGTCCCTTCCAACCCAAACCATTCTGGGAGATGGGAGCTGTGCTGAGCTGAGGAGCCTCCGTGTGGGGAAATCCGGGGATCGTTGGAAGTGTGTCCTTCTGAGCCCACTCCCTGTGGCCTCGTTCACTTCTGCAACGTTTTCAGTGTTCTGTTAAGATCCCTTCCAACCCAAACCATTCCACAGTTCTATAATTTTGTTATAAAAAAGCCCAGGAAGGGCTGAGAGCGGGATTTTGGGGGTTTTGATTTGGGGTTTCGCCGTTGGAATCTTCTCCCTTGTACCGAGGACACAAATCCCCAGCGCTGTGCGTTGGGTTGTGCTGATGCCATGGGAGGCTTTTCCTTGGGCTGCACCAGCCCCTCGTGGATGGGAGGCTCGGGAATGTGGGATTTGCAGGTGTTAATCCGCTTTTGCTACTGAAACACGGATTAAAACACGTAAATTGTTGTGTTTTTGTACGTATCAAATGTCAGCTGCTGTGAGCGCTGCGCGGGCGCTCAGGGGTGAGGCAGAGGAGAGTAGGGAAGGAGGATGAGGAGAATTCCCGGTGATTTTCTTTCCGTGGAGCATCTTGCAAATTTCCCCTTCAATTCTGCTTTGCAGCTCCACGGAGGTCGATGACATGATCAGAAAATCCACGAATCTGCTGCTGACCCGGACCCTGAGCAACTGTTTACAGAACGTCATCAAGAGGAAAAACGTCGGGCTCACAGAGGTGGGACCGGGCTTCCCTTGGGAGTGGAGGGCCAGGAGCCAGGGAATGGCTTCCCAGTGGGAAAGGGGAGCTTGGGGTGGGATGTTGGGAAGGAATTCCTGGCTGGGAGGGTGGGGAGGGGCTGGGCTGGAATTCCCAGAGCAGCTGTGGCTGCCCCTGGATCCCTGAGAGTGCCCAAGGCCGGGTTGGACACTGGGGCTTGGAGCAGCCTGGGATGGTGGAAGTGTCCCTGCCCATGGTGGAATAAATGGGTTTTAAGATCCCCTCCCACCCACAGCATTCCTGGATTGTGTGATTCCAGGGCAGGGTGGCAGGAGGTCCCTTGGAGCTCCTTCAAGCGCCTTTAGAGGTGCTGGTGTGGAGCATTCCATGAAATATTTGCTTGGAAAACAAGGGAGCTGCTCAGCGTTGTTGTGCAAAGGAAGAAACTTCAGATTGTGGCAAAGTGAAGGGAATTTTTCTGCTGTTGGCTGTGAATTTTGCCCTCTTTTAATTTTGGGGAATGTTGTAACTTTGAATTAAAATCAGAAGACTTCAGGGAGGACTGGAGAAGATCCAAGTGGGAAATGTGAGGGAATGGGGGGGCAATCCTCGTTTTCAGGTGATGTTTGAGTGGTTTCAGCACATTGCTGCAGCACAAACCCTAACTTGGGGCTTTCTTTCCATGGTCCATGCTTTTTTCCGTACAAAACCAGGTTTCTGATGATTTTAATCCTTTTGAAGCTACACCTGGTCCCCAGGACAGGTGGGACCCCTCTGGGTGCTGGTATTAAACAAGGACTTATTAATTGTTTCATTAATTATTGCTGCCTTGGATCGTTCAGCTACGGCTTCCCCATCCCAACTTTTCATTTCTCCCAGACATCCCACAGCTTCTCTGGACAGTTCTGCACCGCCTTCCTAATGTCTCTTTTCCTTCCCAGTGTCCAGGCTGAACCTCCCAAGGTGTCCCCATCACCTTTCTGATGCCACCAGCAGCGGTTGGGTGCTGGGACCTCTGTGGTGTCACTCGGCGATTTCTGCGCCCGCGCCTTTGAAATCGCTGATTAATCCAATCTCCTTCAGATTTGGGAGTGTTCCCAAATCCTTCCCGCATGGGAGGTGGCTCCAGACAGCCCCACCACGCTCCAGCAATTAAATGACATCAACCCAGGGCGTTCTGCTGCCCCGGGGGGCTGGCAGAGATCTGCTCGCCCCACGCCTGCCAGCGTCGAACCTCGCGGCTCCTTTGTTCGCCGCCCGCGTGATGCCGCTCGGTGTCACTCAAGTTTGGGTTTTTTCGGGTTCAGTGGCGGCCGGGAGCCTCCTGATTGGTCCTGGCGGTTTTTTGGGGAGCCCCTGTTGTGTTTGAGCGGCGCTGACGGGAGCCCTGAGTGACGGCTCAATGTAGGAAAGTCCTTCCCAAAACCAAAAATCGCCTTCCGTGGAATTAGCGGCTGTCATGGGAAACGCTTCCCCCCCACCGGAATTATCTTGGATTTAGGTGTTGTTAAAGGAAGAGAGTCTGGAGCCCGTAGCGAAGCTCGGGGTGTTTGCAGTGTCAGCTCTTCACGCCAGGATTCCCTGGAATTGGCATCCCCTCGCCTGGCGCGGCCCTGGCTCCGGCGGCTCCGGGGCTGAAACCCTTTCGTGCCTCCCCAGCTCGTGCAGATCATCATCAACACCACCCACCTGGAGAAGTCCTGCAAGTTCCTGGAGGAGTTCATCACCAACATCACCAACGTCCTTCCCGAAACCGTCCACACGACCAAGCTCTACGGGACCACCACCTTCAAGGTGAGCGGGGCGGGGGTCCTGCCCCCGGGAGGGGCCGGGCTGGGTGCTGGGAGGGAGCTGCTGGGGGAGGCCCTGGAGGCAGCTGGGCTGAGCCCCGGGGTGGTTCTGGCCTGTTTTGGGAAGGTTGCGCCATCGCTTTGGGTTTGTCCTTGGGAGCGTTGCTCCCGTCGGGCTCGTGGGAGGCTTTCTCCTTAATTCCTCCTTAATTTACAGCCCTGTTTAGCTAAAGGATTAAGGAGGTTTCAAACAGAAGCCTGATTATTTGTTTCTTATTGAAATAAGTTCTCGCTTTGCTGTTGGAGTGCAGTGTTAACACATCTGGCCGTGGACACCAGGCTCCTCTTCCAGCCAGGAGAAAGATTTCCAGGATTTATATTTCTCTATCTTTCCACTCCTTTTAGCATTATCCCTAAAAATCAGGGCTGGCAGAGACTCCCAGGCTTCCCAGCCTTTAAATCCCACCCCAGGAGTGTTCCCCCAGGTGCTGGATATGGAATCTGGCTGGGTCAAGTGTGGGGGTGTCTGAGTTGTGTCCCGTGGAGATCCTGAGGTGGGAACAGCAGGAACTGGTTTGGTGAGGTTTTCCCTTGGGATAACTCAGTCTCCTGTCCCCAGGGAAGTCCATCCCGGCCTAAAGCTGAGTGTCCTGCCCTCGTTCTGGCAGGGAGGCTCCTGGGCCCCAGCCCTGCACTGGGTTTGGTGGGCTTTCCATAGGGGATGTTCCTCTCCCATCTCAGAATCGTGAAAGGTTCTGAGCTGGAGGGCCCCACGAGGATCATCAACTCCTGAGCTCAATCCGGGGACTGAACCACAACTTTGGTGTTGTGAGCACCAGGCTCCCGCCAGCAGAGCCAGTCTCTCCTCCATCTCCTCTGGGTTTGTCCTCGTGGTCCCCAGGTCACATCAGAGGCAGAATCCACCTTGATCCTGCCCACCACGACCTGGTGGCCCCTGTCCCACCAGCCTGAGGCTTCAGCAGCCTCATGGTCGCCTCCTTGAGCTTTGGGGTTGTCACGTCCCCGTCTAAAGGTTGGCTGAAGCTCCCATCCCATCAGAGGGTGGTGTGGGGCCTCCATCCCCACGTGGGGTCTGGGTGGTGTGGAGCCCCCATCCTCATGTGGGATCTCAGTGGTGTGGAGCCCCCGTCCCCTGTGGGATCTCAGTGGTGTGGAGCTCCCATCCCCACGTGGGGTCTGGGTGGTGTGGAGCCCCCGTCCCCTGTGGGGTCTGGGTGGTGTGGAGCCCCCGTCCCCTGTGGGATCTCAGTGGTGTGGAGCCCCCATCCCCTGTGGGATCTCAGTGGTGTGGAGCCCCCATCCCATGCTGGGTCTCGTCCCCAGGACGCCCGGCACGCCGCCGAGGAGGAGATCTACACCAACCTCAACCAGAAGATCGACCAGTTCCTGCAGCTGGCAGACTACGACTGGATGGCCCTGGAGCCGGGCAGCAGGGCCAGCGACTACCTGGTGGATCTCATCGGCTTCCTGCGCAGCACCTTCGCCGTGTTCACCCACCTCCCGGTGAGCCAGGCCGCCCCTGCCCTCCCTTCTGCGCCGGCGTGCTGGGGGAACCCAAACTTGGTGGGGTGTGGTGGAAACGGGTTCTGGTGCTGTCCAAGGATGAAGGAGAAAGTCTCTTTTTGAAGGAAGGTGCCACCACAAGCTGGGCTTCAGTGGGAGCCTCCCAGTTGTTTGCAAGTCTCATTTTGTGGGGTTGAGGCTCTGTCCCAGCCCACCACGTGCCAGCAGGATCCTAATTCACTCCCCACCTATATTTTAGATATTTTAACCTCCAGCTAATGGCCATCCAGGCCGTTTTTTCCCAAAAAATCCAGTCTGTGGGAGCGTTGCTCAACCCACAGCTGCATTTCCAAGTGTCTGTCAAGTCCCTGATGCCTCCCATCCCAACGTTGCTCCGTTGCAAGGCACCAGATGTTTCTTCCTTCTCTCCGCTGTCCAAAGCCCCCGTGTTTACGCTGTTACTGCCGTCAGAAATGTGCTTGGTGTTGCTTTTTGCAGTTGGCCCGGTGGTGTCCCGTTGGTAGGAAAAATCCCATCACCAGGGAGCTTCGCTCCTGCTCCGACAGCTTTTTTTTTTTTCCCCCTCCAAATGGGGTTTGTTCCGAGCTGTGTGTGGATACGCGCTCGGGAGGAGCTGGGATCAGCAGGTATTTTGAAACAGCGAATCCCCCGAACCCCGTGGCCGCTCCAAAAGCGATTTCAGATCTTTCTTTCTTTATGAAACTGGGATTTGTTTGCTGGTACTGGGTGCCCGGGGCTGTCCCCACGCTGGGCATCTTTCACGAGCTGGGAATAAACAGGAAGGGAAGGTTTAATGTGGCAGCTTCCTTCGTTCTGTTTGTGCCCTGGGATTCTCCTCGGGAAGGAGGTCCCAGCCCTCCAGAGCTGTTCTGGGAGCTGCTGCAGCCCCAAACTGTGCAGCCTCGGGCCTGGCTCGTGTCTGTGGGCCACTCAGTTTTGGGGTCTGAGAGGAGCTGCTCCCCTGTGTGAGGTGAGTTTTCAGCCTGGTCCTATAAAACCCAGGCTTTCCACGCTGCCGGCAGCTCCAGGACTGTGCCCCATCCTGGGATGAGGCATCCTTGGAGCGCCTTCATTCCTGCCTATCCCAGCAGGAAGATCGGGGAGCAGGAGGGAGCTCAGACTGGGTTGCTGCGGGGCAGGAGGGAGCTCAGACTGGCAGACTGGGTTGCTGTGGAGCAGGAGGGAGCTCAGACTGGCAGACTGGTTTGCTGTGGAGCAGGAGGGAGCTCAGACTGGTTTGCCGCGGGGGAGAATCCCCCAGAAGGGGTCTGGAAGTGGCTTTTCTGTTCCTCTGCACCTGTGTTGAGGAGAAGTTGCTCTCTCAGCTCCGCTGTCAGTGGGACAGACGGATCAATGAGAGCTGATAAATGAGGTGTTGCCTCCTGAGCAGCGAGGTGAGGAGGGCTCTGATCCATCTCCCCGGCCGGGTTTGTCGCCCAGGTGTCCCCAGGCAGCGTGGTGGGTGCCCTCCGGAGCCAGGAGGTGCTGGAAAGGGCTGGATTTCTCCTTAAAACGGGAGCTGTGGCTCCACAGGGCTGGTTTAGCACCCGGAGGCCGCTTCCCCCCGTCACACTGGGAACGGTCAGGAGCCAGTAATGGAATCTGACAGGGAGCTCGGCCTCCGCACCGGAGCGTGGAGCAGCAGAGACGGGCTGGGGAGGGATGCCCACGGTGATTTATGAGGTGGGCCGGGAGTGATTTATCTTCCTTAAATATTAATGTTTCCTTTTGGTGCCAGCCAGGGTTGGTTTGGAGGCTGAGAGGACGTGAGTTGGTCCAAAAAGCACCAGGAGAGACGGAGGCAGCCTTTTGTCTTGCAGAGCTGGGTTAGGAAAGCCCCAGCCGAGGAGAAGCTTGGATTTGAGGTGAATTTTGAGCCCCTGATCTGCAGAGCCACCCCAAAGGCAGGGGAGGCACCTCGGGGAGGTGCTGCAGGCTGCTCTGGGCAGCGGCAGGTCTGGTTCAGAGCTCCGTGGGATTGGGTTTTATTTAATCAGGTTTGGGATTTTTGACTGTTTATTGGTGTTTTTTTCCTCATGTTGCTCGCCCAGACTGTGGGCAGTGGTGGGTGAGAGCAAGCCAGGAAGGAGCAGGCTGCATCCCAAAGGCCTCCAGGTCCTTTGGTGTCCAGGTTTTTCATCCTCCCAGGGTTTGGGAGATTTTTCCAGTGGCTGATTTAGGAGCACGTGGAAATTCCTGGGTTTTGCTGCTGAAGTGCAGGAGGCAAAGGTGGTGTCCAAAGCGATGCAGAAAATGATGGATTTTTTGGAGCAAGGCACCAAAACGATGGATTTTTTTGGGGGCAATGACCAAAACGATGGATTTTTTTGGGGGCAATGCACCAAAACGATGGATTTTTTTGGAGCAATGCACCAAAAATGTGGGGTGAGCGTGAGTTGAGGAAGGAAGGAGCGAGAGGGGTGAGGGAGCATCTCCAAAGAGGGGTGAATTCCGGCTCTAGGAGGACGCTCAGGGTTCTGGGGACAAGGTGGAGCTGTTCCTACACTGCTGATCCAAACCCATCCCAATCCATCAGCACGAGAGGTGTGATTGGAAGTAAAGCACGATAGTTTTGGGGTCTGAGAGGAGCTGCTCCCCTGTGTGAGGTGAGTTTTCAGCCTGGTCCTATAAAACCCAGGCTTTCCACGCTGCCGGCAGCTCCAGGACTGTGCCCCATCCTGGGATGAGGCATCCTTGGAGCGCCTTCATTCCTGTGTGCAACACCCCCCATTCCCGCTCTCCTGTCTGGTTTGGAAACGCCCCCATCTTCCAGAGCTGATCCCTGTTGAATTTATGGGATTTTGGACACGTGGGAATGGCTCCCCTGGTGTTGGGAGGTGCAGTTTTGTTGGGAGCGTGTCCCTGCCAGGAGAGGAGGCCGTGGCAGGAGCTGCTCCCCTGCCTTTGGTCCCAGCTGGAATTCCACCTCCACCTGCCCATCAGGGAGCCTCAGCCCGGGCATGTCGGAGTTCCTGGGCTACAATTCCACCTCCACCAAGCCCCATCGTGGAAAAGGACTGAGCCCAAAGTCCTGAGGCTGCAGGAATGCACCGTGACGGGGCTGAGTAATCCCATTGTCCCGACGGAGCTGCAGGAAAACCTCTGCGGGGTCACGGCTCCAGCTGGCCCCGGGGCAGCTCAGGTGGCCTTGGGAGATCCTTGGGACTCAGCGTTGGAGAGGGGGGGGTGAGGAGGAGCTGAAAGGAATCTGAGCCAGGATTTGGGATTAGGGTTTGTGTTTCCCTCTTTGGGCTGAATTTTTCCTGTGTTTCTTGGGAATTCCAGAGGGATTGTGTTGAATAGTTTGGGTTGGAAGGGCCCTTTAAAGGTCACCTACTCCAAAATCCCTGCAGGAAGCAGGGATGTCTTCAGCTGGATCTGGCTGTCCAGAGCTGTGGCCTTGGGTTTTTCCAGGGGTGAGGCCCCCACCGCCTCTGTGGGCACCCGGGAAAAATAACCCAGCCCAAAATCCTGGCTGGTGGAGCGGCCTGAAGTCTCCACTTTTTCTAGGCCTCAAGCAGGAATTTCAGTCCCTAGTTCTTCCTTTGGATTAGGCATTGTGGGAGATGATGAAAACCACTTGATTTTTGGGAATTCCTGGTATTTATTTGCACGTTGCACTTTTCTGGGGGACGCTGAGCCCTCACCAGTGCCGTGGGGACAGCATGTGCCGGGGGGCAGGAAAAGTTCACGGAGAACTTCCCGGGGTTTTGGTGCATGCCAGTGCTGCATGAAATGGTCATGGTGGTTTAGAGCCACAATTCCAAAGTGCTCCACTAAGTGCCCAGAAATGTCTGCGAGCAAATAAAACGCTGATGGGAATCAAAGCGTAATTAACATTTGGCTCCCGAGGCCGCCCTCTTCCTGCGTTAACCAGGGAGAGTCGGTTCCTGCTGCTGCTGCTGCTGTGGAGCTCATTAATATGGGATGCTCGGGTCTCCTTTAAAAGAAACTTATTTTTTTTTTAAGGGAGGGGAAAAAAAAAAAACTTAGTACAAAAAGTATTTTAGGCCCGGGGAGAGAAAAAAACCAAAAAAAAAAGTGGTTTCTGGTTTTCAGCAAGCAAAGGGCCACGGCCTCCGAAAATGAACATTTCCAGCCTAAGATTTTGCAAAGAATGACTGAAAAAGCCTTTTGTCTTTGATGGCTGATTGTTGTTTTTATTTCTTGTTGGACAAGTTAATGTAAATGGCATTGACAGGGCTACTCCAAACACACTGATTTGTTGACATTAAGCTCCTCAGAGATGGAGGGTTGTGTCAACACCTCCCCTGAACTGTCAGNTTTTTATTTTCAGTTTCCTTTAATCCTCTGTTAGTCTTGTATCTCGATAACCTCCTTTGGAAGGGAATCGGGGCAGGTCAAGAGGTGAGGCTGACCCGGGAAGGGGAAGCAATCTTTCAGCGATCCAGCAAATCCAACCTCTGCCGCTGAGCACTTCAGTGTGAACCCTCTGCAGAGGGGACCCCCTTTTCTGCTTATTTTTGCCAGATGGCAGGCACAGATTTCAGCTGGAGCCGCGACGGTTTTTGCCTTCTCTTGGCATCTCTTCCCCCTCGCAAACGAACGGCCCCGGCAGCTCTTGCTCTGGTAGAAAGAGCTTTGCAAGTGTTTATTTTCTTTCCAAAGAGAACGATTGCCTGTGTTTTTATTTGAAAAGTCAAATCCCTCTGGAATATTTATAAGCCAAGGCCCTGTGCATGGAAGCGAAATGCCGTGAACTTTGCACCAACCACAGCCCCGGCCGCGCTGGGAGGGACCCAAGTGGAAAATAACCATGAGAAAAACATCTCGGGAGCACCAGAGTCACCTCTGGGTTTGCACAAGTCCGGTCTGTGCTTAAATAACTCCCCTGGCCCCTGGAAGAGCTGAGCACGTCCTGCTGGAGCTGATCCCAGCTGTCACTGCCAGGGTTTGACATCCGTCACCTCCTGCAGGTGGGATTGCTGAGGAGCAGGGACGGTGACTTGGAGAGCTGGAGAGGGCCTGGGGACAAGGGCTGCAGGGACAGGAGCCAGGGAATGGCTTCCCACTGCCAGAGGGCAGGGATGGAGGGGATTTTGGGAAGGAATTCCTGGCTGTGAGGGCAGTGAGGGGCTGGACTGGAATTCCCAGAGCAGCTGTGGCTGCCCCTGGATCCCTGGCAGTGCCCAGGGCCAGGCTGGACACTGGGGCTCGGAGCAGCCCGGGACAGTGGGAGGTGTCCCTGCCCATGGCAGGGGCTTGGATCAAGATGCTCTTTAAGGTCCCTTCCAACCCAACCCGTTCCAGGATTCTGTGACACTTAATGACACCAAAACTGCTCTTGTGGTACTTTATCTTCCTCCTCCTCCTCCAAGCAGCTTCCAGGAGCCCCTCCTTTTGTTTTTCCCCTCCTTTGCCGATGTCAGAGCCGTGTTGGAGCGTCTGGGGGGTTGTGGGCACCTCTGCTGACCTTTGGGGTCCTTTCTGCCTTTGTCCTGTTGCTCTGCTCTCTTCTGCCTTTGACCTTGACCTCCTGTGTTGTCCTCTGTAGGGGGAGGTAGATGTCCACTCTACCATGTCGGTGAGTACCGGACGCCGTGTCCTGCGCCTTGGCTCTGCTCCGCTCCCACCTCCAGGCTTGGGGGGGGGAGTTGAACCAGAAAAGGTCCTTTATGTCAGCCAGGAAGAAAGGAAAAGATGGATGAGAAGTTCCAATCAATAGGATAAATAATTCTGGGATAAATCAGAGACCGATGGAAAGGATTTCCTTCCCAATGGGTCACTAAATTGTTGATTTTAGAGCACTGAAACGGTTCCTTTTGTCACCCTGGAATACCTAAATTTGCAGGGAATTAGGGGAAATGCCTCGTATTAGGGAGAGCTTGATGGGATCCTCACACTCTGCTCCAAAGAAAAAAGATGTTTGTGAAACACCCCCCTCACTCCTTGTCCAGAGAAATCCCCCACAGGGATTCGAGCTGGAAGTTCCTCCTGGTTTGAGGGGCTGGACCACTAAGCCTTCCCTCAGACTGGAGTGGCAGTGTCCAAGGCCAGGCTGGATGGGGCTTGGAGCAGCCTGGGACAGTGGAAAGTGTCCCTGCTCAGGGCAGGGGGTGGAAATGGGTCATCTTTAAGGTCCCTTCCAACCCAAACATTCCAGGATTCCACGGTTTTCTCCAGAAAAAAAGTGGATTCTTGACACTTTCCATCGCCCAGTTTGGGTTTGGCCGATGAGCACCAAAAAAAAAAAAAAAAGCCAAGGAGACCTTTCAGACCTTCCTTCTGGTTCAGCAACCCCCCGTGATTGTTGTCATCTCTGCTTGTTCCATGTGCGGGCGGAAAACCCGCGGCGTTCCCAGGGATAGACGGCAAACAAAGTGCTCTGCAGCCACCTTGTTTCCTCTATTCCCACGTCTGCTAAACCCAGGCCTGTGCGAGCAAAGCCTGCCTGGGAATTCATGGGGTTGCCACATTCGGAGCCTGGACCCTGCTTCTGCTTTCCAGCCTTTATTCCCTGCTCTTCGTGGGAATGCTGACCGATATTCCCTGCTCCGGCGGGATGCTTGTGCCTCTTTCCCTGGAAACTGAGCCTGGCTAAGCCCGGAGTATTTGCAGGCTCCGGGCACCTGGGGTGTTTCTAAGTCAACACCGAGGCCTCAAATCAACGCCAGCTCCTGGAGAGACGGAGCCTCGTTAAAGCAATCCCAGGCCGGCTCCCTTCAAAGCCGCGGAGCAGCCGGGATGTTCCAGGCATTCCCTGCAGCCAGGGGTTTCCAGGAGCGGTGTTGGATGTCAACCATCCTCTGTGGTGTCCTCAGGGCGTAGCCCAAGAGGGAGAGATGCAAAAAGCCCTTTTCCCTGTGGCTTTTCCAGACTTGGAGCCGTTTAGAAGCCAGATGTATTTATTCCTTTAATTGGATCCAGTGCCTAGACAGCTCTGGAGTCAGCTTCCTACGGAGAGGGGGGCATTACTTTCATTAAGGTAAATCAATGGAAAATAATACCTGGAGGTCCCCTGGAAAGGGTCAGGGATGGAGTAATCCCTTTATATGGAGGGGCTTTGCCAGCCTGCTCTTAGCCGGGTTTGTTCTTAACGGCAGCAGATCCCGGTTTTCCTTTTATCCCGCCTAATTTTCTGTTCTCCGCGTAGTTGGGATTAATTGGTGGGAGTAAATCACGGATGTGTCCGTCCCAGAGAGGTGGAAGAATAAAAACGGGGTTGCACAAAGTAGCAGGACAAAGGAGGAATTTTAGCAGAGTTTAATTAGTCCGGTGGGAAGTTGCTGTGGCTAATCCTGGAAGTTTAAAAGGTGAAAAAAGTGGGATGCAGATGTGGACAGGGCCTGAGCAGCATCCAGGATCTTCCATGGCTGGGGCAGGGGCTTTCCACTCCAGAGGTGATCCAAGCCTTTTAGAGGATTGCTTGGCCTGAAGGTTGGGCCAAATTCCCTTAGAACACGGGCGCCTTGAGGGGGAGAAGATGGACTGGTGGCTGGAGCAGCCCTTTCCTGGCTTTCCCAAGTGTCTCCAAATTCCCAAATATTTGCCAGGATGGAGGGGTCAAACCAGGAGCTGGTGGTGCTTTAAACAAGGAGCAGAGTGTCCAAATCCCGTGGATTTCGTGGTGCTGCGTGGGGCGGGCTGGCACCTGATTAACCTGGGAGCTCTGTAAACTCGAGTCTGGCTAAGCCAGGTGATCTGGAATTCCGTGGTTTCCTTGTCTGCTTTTCAGCAGTTGGAAAATTAACGGCAGCCAAAGAGCCCAATCCTATAAATCCTTTAAACCAGGGCATGCTCCCACAGGTATCATTCCCTCTGTGGAGCCACCTCGGCATGGCTGGCGTGGAATTTTGTTTTCCAGGCTGGGATTGATGAAGCTGTTGTTGGATGCTTTGTCTTGCCGGCGCCTCCATCCACCAAGAATGTGTGGCACGGGGAGTTTGGCAGCCGGAATTCCAGCCCTGGTGTACGGAATCCAAACGTGCCTTCTCCTTCCTCCTCCAGAGCCTCAGCCTGGACCTTCCAAAAATCCTGCCAGGAGATAAAGTTTGGGTTGGGTTTTTTTTTTTTTTACCCTTTAGGAAACTTAGGGGAAATCGTAGGATTTGCAGTTTCCGGCTTTCCTCTTGTTTCGTCCCCTGCTCTTCCAAGGCTCTTAAGTTGGGCATGTGCAGAGGAACATCCATGAGCAGCTTCCAAAGCTCTCCACACCTTCCTTGACCCATGTGTGGGGGGAGCCCCACCTACCCTGGAGGAGCCCAAACGTCCCCGTGCAGCCTCTTTTGGGGTCCCTGTGCAGGGGACACTTGAGTTGAGGGTGCATGGAAGAGTCGGGTGCTCGGGATCGTTGTTTGGAGCCAGCTGGGTGTTGGTGCCACCAGTGTGGGTGAAGATGATTTTGTGGCCATCATAGGGTCCCCTTCCACAAATGTTTTCCCTGGATCTTGCAGCCTTGGGTAGGTGGAATAGCAGGAGTGGGAAAAGCGTTTCGAAGTGCAGATCCTTGCGGAATTCTCGTGATCCTCTGGAGTTTTTGGTTGGGTTTCATGAAAGGCAATAAATCAAGAAAACCTGATGGGTTAATTAAAAACCTGGTTTTTAGCTATAACACCTCGATTTTGAAATGGAACTTTAAGACATGATTCAGTTTTTGGGAAAAGACTCAACGAGCTGACGGTTCGGACGCTGTTCCGTTGGTCACTTGGGTCTGCTTGGAAAAACCTCTTGGACTGGGCTTTCCTGGCTCATGGAGCAGCAATGGAGTGGGTGGGTTGGGATTTTTCCTTGGAGCTCATCCTTTTTTCCAGTCTGTTCACCATCTGGGCCCGCACTGGGGCAGTGGTTGCGTCTCCTCCAGGCACCGCACGTCACCCCAACGTGCCGAGCCTTTCCCCGGCATCCCAACGGGCCGGGATCTGCGTAAATGGGGAATCTGGAGCGTCCCTCTGTGTGCAGAGGGTGAGGAACCCCCGGGGTCGCTGTCCCAGGGGGAGGACAAGCGCTCCAAACTTCTGGATCTTTCCCCTTTTCTCCGACATCGAGTTATAATTACAGAATTATTTCGGGAAGATGGAGCGATTCAAGGCCTTCTCTTTAAGTTTGCCTGCTGCCGTAATTGGCAGCTTTGCCCCGATAAATCAGCAGAAACAAACGTGGTTCTTGCTCTTCATAAGTGAGGGGAAAATATAAAAAAAGAATCTGTATTTAATCAGCTTTTTGTTTCCAAAATGGCAGCTGCTTTGTATTTAATGGAAAATCAGGCTCTTCCCAATGGAAAGAATGTTATTCCCAATGCGAATACAAAAGAAAATAAAAGCCACAAAAGAGGAGGATGAAATATGTCCTTTTTTTTTTTTTTTTTTTTTTTTTTGGTTTCTCAGATGCCTAGAAAATGTANTTTTGTTCTCGTTCGTTCCAGTTTGGAGCCGCGCGCTCCGATCGCGGCCGGGCCACGGCTCTGCTTTGCATCAAGGAACTGGGAAAGTCTCGGATCCTGGACACGGGGACCAGGAGAGAGCCTTGAATAAGACCAAAAAAATGAAGGCCACTTCATGTTCCTTGTTTGGCTTCAAGCTGAAAGAGGGGAGATTTACATGGGATATTGGCAAGGAATTCTTCCCTGTGAGGGTGGTGAGGCCCTGGAATGGAATTCCCAGAGAAGCAGTGGCTGCCCCTGGATCCTTGGAAGTGCCCAAGGCCAGGCTGGATGGGGCTTGGAGCACCCTGGGATCGTGGGAGGTGTCCCTGCCTGTGGCAGGGGGGGGAATGGGGTGAGCTTTAAGGGCTTTTCCAACCCAAACCATTCCAGGATTCTGTGATTTTGATGCCAGTCTCGACTTCCAGCCTGGTGGGAGAGTTGGGATCAGGTGGTTCCGTGGTTATTGAGTGTCTGCAGCTAAACCCGGTGGCAAACGCGGATGGAGCCTGTAATTCCTGGAGTAATTCCTGGAGCTTCTCAAGGTGTGATGCTGTCCCACCCCCAACCTGGACTGGCAGGAATCTTTCCCACCCGTGGCTGGTGTGGAGGTCCTTGGAGAGATCCTGCAGCATCCCAGGAGCCCAGAGAGCAGCTGGATGCTCCAGCTCGCTTTGGGTGAGCCAGGCTCTGCACCCAACAATTTCCGTGCTCTTGACTCCCAAAAACCACTTAATGAAAACTCCCCTGCCCCGCCTTTGGATGTTGAACAAGGAAAAAGACGGAGATCATGCAATCTTCTGTTTCCTTGGATTTTTGGATATGTGTGTATCCAAATTTCCCCCCAGCAGCTTCCCAGAGGAGATCTCTGCCCACTTTGGAGCTCTTCAAGGCTTCAAAGAAGCTGCCCCATGCTCGGCTGCAGCAGCCGCATCCCGAGGTGCTTCCCTTCCCCACCCCCTGCCCTTCCTTCTGGTTATTTATTCCCCTATTTAACAAAACTAACGGAGTAGAAGTGGCTTGCTGACTCTGACAGAGGGACAAATCGTGTGTTCCCGTGCCTGCTCTTACCCCAGAGCCTCTGATGTCCCGAATCCCACGATTTTCTGTGGTTCCAAACTCCTCGAGTTGTGCTTTTGCTGTTGGGTGTTTCTGCTTCTCAGGCTTCTCGTGGTGCCAAGACCTCTTGATTCCTTCAGAGGAAAAGCCTTTCCATGGAGCTGGTTACTCCACAAATTATTAAAGACCCCCAAAAAAGCCCCAAACTGACTAGAACAGCATTAAATATTTTTAATAAAAGCCCCTTTCAGACCTGTCTGCGGGAGCTGGTGGTGACCATCACCCCCAGTGTGACTTCCCTCTGCCTTGAGCTTCCCCCAGCTCCAGCCAAAATACTTCCAGCTGTTGACCTTGGGCATCTCGGACACAGCCAAGGGTTTTTCCTCTTTTATGGGAATGTCGGGGATTTGTATCAGGCTGCAGTGGCTGGTTTGTGTTTGGTGTGGTGAGGATAATTGCTGGATTTGCTTTTCTTCCCCCTTTTCCTTTTTTTTTTTTAATTTGTCTGGTTGTCCCTGAGCTTCTGTTGGGAGCTCAGCTCTGCCGTGTGTCGGTCCTGTTGCCGGATCCCGTTTTCCCAAAGTATCATCCAGGTGGGAAATGTTTGCCTCTGGCAAAGGAGACCCCATGGAGTTTTTTCCACACCTCTGGAATGTAGCCACTAAAACAGGCTCGGCTTCCGCAGGAGTTTGGGAAGGATCCCGGGTCAGGCAGGGGATGGGGCCGTCCAGGGTGGTTGGAGCAGCTCCACTTTTGGCTCTTTGGAGTTTCCCGGTTGAGCTGGTCTTTGCAGGAGACAAATTCCAGTTGGAATTGAGTTAGTCGGTGCTGCTCTCCGTCGGTTTTCCACGGTGAACCTGGGATCTTCCATGGTGGGATGTCACCTCCTGAACTGAGATAGGGATGGTCAAAGTCAAGACCAAAATCCCGGTTTTACTCAGGAAAAGCTCCAGCGGTGAAACTTTGTTGAAATCTGGTGATTTGCTGATGGCACCGAGGGTTCTTCCATGGGTGACCACGGCCTGCCTTGCTCCCAGCCCAAGGTCCATCCCTCCCGGAGCATCCATCCTCCTCCCAAAGCAGCAGCTCCGGTTCATGGGATCACTTCTGGAACGGCAGATCCCGGGCAGGAGAGGCCCATCCCATTCCTGGGAAATCAGAGTGTGGATGCCTGTCCCGGCTGTGAGTGGCAGGATGGGCTTTGGGGCTGTTGGAAGGGAGGCTGTTGTCGTGGTGGCGGTGACATTGGCCATTCCACGTGTCCCAGTGTGGCCGGAATCCCGAACGCCGTCCCGAAGAAATGTGTGCGCAGCCATTGCCCCTCTTTTCTTCAGTGTGGGCATCAGGAGCTCCAAGGCTCAGAGTATTCCATGGATCCAAGGCTGAGGAGCTTCCCATGGCTCCCAAGGCTGAGGAGAATCCCATGGCTCCCAAGGCTGAGGAATATTCCATGGATCCAAGGCTGAGGAGAATCCCACGGGTCCAAGTCCGAGGAACATCCTGTTGGTCCAAGGCTGAGGAGAATCCCATGGGTCCAAGGTTGAGGAGCACCCCGTGGGTCCAAGGCTGGTGGTCATCCCATTGGTCCAAGGCTGAGCAGCATCCCATGGCTCCAGCATTGAGCAAGATGGCTCCCAAGGCTGAGGAATATTCCATGGATCCAAGGCTGAGGAATATTCCATGGATCCAAGGCTGAGGAATATTCCATGGATCCAAGGTTGAGGAGCATCCCATGGCTCCAAGGCTGAGGAGGTCCAGCACTGAGGAGGATCCCATGGATCCAAGGCTAAGGAATATCCATGCCATGGCTCCCAAGGCTGAGGAGCATCCCGCTGGTCCAAGGCTGGGGAGTATTCCGTGGATCCAAGGCTGAGGAATGTCCCATTGATCCAAGGCTGCGGAATATCCTTTCCCCCAGCAGCCATTCCCGTGTGCCCAGGAGCCCTGACCCACACGCCAGCCTTGGCTGGAAGGTTTCCCTCCTTCTTCTTTTCCTTGGCAAATCCCGAACCCGTGGGAACATCACCTCCTAACTTGGCTCCAGCCCCTTTTTCCACCTCCGTAAATCCACACAGTGGCTCCAGTGTTCAGCTCCTGGGATGACTCCACAGAGCCAGGGGTCAGCCAGGGGCTGAAGTCACTCGGGGCCCGTTAATGGTCACACGTCAGCCACCCCTCGTGTCCCACGCCCGTCACGTCAGCGCGGAGCGACAGGGTCCAGACCACATCTGGAAACCGGGAATTGCTCTGCTCCTCTTCCTCCCTCCGTTCAAAAAAGATTTAAGGACAAAAAAGGGGTTTCTTCTTCTTAATGAGTCTGCTGCAAAGCCGAGTAAATGGAATGAATTAATTAAGAGTTTTCTTGGTACCTGCTGGGTTTAATTGGGATGGAGGTTGGTGTGGCCAAGGTGGTCCTTGGTGCCAGCTGAGCTCCAGCCTCGAGGGGACACCTTTGGGGGCCACCAAGCTCGGGGTGACGTTGGCAACCAAGCAGATACCTCAGCTGGGCTTGGGGTCTCCTTGCTTGGGGCTCTCCCTTGTTCCTTCGGACCCCTTGTCCTGGGGACCCATTTCTGTGCAGGATCTTGAGTGCAGATCCACAGCTTTTGGGTTGTCCTTTTTTTTCTGTAGGGGTTTTGTTTGGTTTTGTGTGGTTTTTTTAAACTAAAACAAAGCTGAAAACACCCAAAACAAACCAGAAAAGAAAAATCCAACCAAAAACCTCCACAAACCCCCACTTTGTCCAGTTGAAAATGGACTTCTGGGCAATTAATGAAAGGTTTATTTTTTAAGTAAAACCTCTTAAAAATATGTTTAAAATTTACAATTACTCATCGTTCATTTGTTTTGACGCTTTGGGAAGTGTTCGTGTTTTTGGGTGATGGTTTGGGGCTTTTTTTGCCATCTTCAGTGAGCGCAGAACTGGTTTAAAAAAACAAAAGCAAATCAGGATGGCACAGGCAAGGCAGGAAAAATTTCCAGAGCTGATTTACTGAATTTGCCCCCAGTTTAGGGGGATTTGGGGCAGCCAGAGGATCCAGAGGCCTCTGGAGCAGATGAGCCCTGGGAGGTCTGCGGGGTCTGAAGTCTCCATCCGTGGCCACACAGAGAGGATCCACTGGGATTATCCTCGTGTTTGTGCTACCAAACAATTGCTCATTATTTCCCCATCACGTTTCCATCGTCTGCAAAACATCCCCGTGCTGCCTTATGGATTGGGAAAGTCAGGAAATTCAGTGTTGAAATTGTTGGGACAACTTGTGGTGTTTACAGAAAATTGTACATTTAATACCAAAGAATTCCCGCTTTTTGGCCCATTTTTCTTCTGTCTGAGGTCCTTGGATTTGCACATCTAAATATCCTTAATCACATCAACCCTGATGCTGGTTGTGGATGAAGAAGGAATTCTGTCGGTAGCAAAAGAAATAATTGGAAATTCTGAGAGCACTTGGAGCCCGTCGGGCTTTGTTTTCCACGGAAACGCTGCGTTAATTCCTCGGAGAGCTGGTGGGAGGGTTCTCCGTGCCACTGCAGGACCTGGGTTTGGATTTCGGGGACCACATCCCACCTGGTTTGGGCCAGGGGAAGTGTGGGAGGCACCAGCGGGGAAGGGAAGCTGTGGCTGGATCCCTGGAAGTGTCCAAGGCCGGGCTGGACAGGGCTGGGAGCACCCTGGGGCCGTGGGAGGTGTCGGAGGTGGGCCTGGGCGATCCTTCAGGCACATCCCAACCCGTTCCATGATTCCACGGCAGCCAGAGGCGCTCCCGCAGGGCGGCGGGGCCGGCAGCGCGCTCCTGATTGCACGTGAAGATTAATGGGTATTTATTTGAACAACCATTCCATTTCAGTAGCTCTTAATGAGTCCTTTGATAGCGAGTTCCTTAATTAACAAGGCAGCCTCTCGGCGTTTCCTCTCCCTAATTGGTAACAGATTGGCCGTTCCCAAACAAACGCTCCCGCCAGCGGGGCCGGCTCCGGAGCCGCCGTGCGGCCCTTCCCCGGAGCGGCTGCTCCTGGGGATCCAGAGCCTTCCCTCTCTGCCCAGGGGTGGGATGTGGATGGAAAGAGAGGATTTCATGGCTGGTCTCCTCAAGTAGGGTGGACTCGGCGGGGGTGGTGGACGTTGGGCTTCGGAACTGCCCAGGGAGGTTTGGAGTCCCCATCCCTGGAGGTGGCACTCAGTGCTCTGGGCTGGGGACAAGGGGGGATCGGGCACAGCTTGGACTCGGTGGTCCTGGGGGGCTTTTCCAGCCTCAGGGATCCTGTGGTGATGTGTTCTGGTAGGAGCCCCTTGGCCGCAGCTCTGGGAGAGCTTTGGAGCTTGACCCCTCCCTTTCAGTGCTTGGAATGGCCACAGGGAACCTTCTGGATCCTTCCTGTGTGTCCAGAGGGAGCCTGGGTGGCACAGGACGGGCAGTGTCACCTTGAGAGGTGTCATGGGAGCGCCGAGGTTCCATCAGGAGCTGTGGACAGAGGGATTCATTGCCGGGAATCTGGTTACAAACGGATTGAGCCCCAAAACAATAAATCCACGGACAACACCCTCGGAATGGCTTTGTTGGACCAAGGAGGCATTTGGTCGTCTTGGCCACTGAGATCTGTCAGCTTTCACCTGCCATCTCTGTTCTCCCCAGTGCAAACCCAGGTTTTAATGGGATTTGCAAAGGTTGTAAGGAATGAGCGACCCTACAGAGCTGTTCCTGGGATTGCTTCGTGTTGTTGGCAGCTCCTCGGTTTTCTGCCGAGCTGCTAAAGGAGCAGTGGGTGCCTTTGAGGTGTTGTTTCTCCCCTTCCCTGCAGGGAGCTCAGGCCGTGGCTGCATTCCTGCTCTTTGCTCCCTGTCCGGATCTCATCCCGCCCTTTGGACAAATCGTTCCCGAGCCGGAGGGACCGGGGTGTCCGCGCAGGTTGTTCCTGAGATCCCGACAAGGGACGGAGCCGGGCTGGAGCCACCGGGACGTCGGGATGGGGACGTCACCGGGTGATTGCTCGGGGCGCTGGCACGGGGACAGCCTTTGGGAGTGCCCCCGGTTCTGCCATGCTCCCGACAAATCACCGAGGAATTACCGCGGGGCCGGAGCCGTCCCGGCTGAGCGCGGCGGCTCCTCTGAGCAGCCCACGGGGCTCTCCGGCAGCGGTGACATCTGGGGTGACACCTCGGAGCCTCCCCGCTCCGTGCCAAGGCACAAGTCCCGGCACCGCCGCCGAGGGTGGGGCGGGTGACGATTTCGGGAGGGTTGGGGCCGTGGCAAACACGTCCGTGCCGGGCTCTGCTCGGCGAGTCCCGCGGCCGGGCGGGCGAGTCCGGCTCTTCCAGCGCTGCAGGAAAGCTCAAACACACGAACCGGGGCAAAAAAAACTCCCGACACCGTGAAGTGAAAACTCCTGCCGTAAATAAGCTCCCAAGAACCGAGGTGGGCATCTGTGGCAGGAGGATGTGCTCGGTTCCTGCCAGCCCCGGCCATCCCAAGTGGGAATACAACCAACCTTCAGCTGCAGCAGCAGCTTATTAGTGCTGATATATCAGCGGCCGCGCGCTCGTTTGTCTCCTGTCAGCAGCAGCTGCTTATCCAGCAGATTTCCCACTGTATTCCTGGGGAAACAGCCTGAAATTGATGTTCACAAGCCGTGGCTGACTTTATAAGGAGCTGCTGTAACTCGTGGAGCGCAGGGGTGAGGCACGAAAGGATTAAGTTCGGTCTTATTTATAAGGAGTGAAACCCATAAATTCTGGGAGGGTTTTAAATCTCGGTGCCCAGGGCAGGAGCTGCTGCTCATCCCTGGTGGTACCTTCTGTTCTCTGAGCAGACATTTAACACCGTGATTGAAACTCCTGTGGCATCTCCAAGTTCTCTGATAATAAATACAAGGGGAAAAGGGATTCAGGCTCAAAAGGCGGAAGAAATAATTCCATATTCTTTTTCTTTTCTTCAGATAATACCGGATCTAAACTGTGAGGCATCTATTTGTTCTTTCAGAGGAAAAACTGAGTATTTTTTAAAGCAGAAAGATTTTTAGGTGTTTGAACCTCAGGAATAATGGAAATAAAAGGTTCTGTTCTGAGCTGGCCTGAGAAGATTCAGGTCCAGAGGGAGGACGATGGACATTTGCACCTGAGAGGGTTTTAGGCCTGGCCTAATGCTGTGTGGAAAAGGCAGGAGGAGGGAAGGCTGAGCCAGAAGCTGCTCCTGGGCATGTTTGGATCCCCTTTGCCATCGCTGCAGCAAGTCCTGGGAGAACATTCCCATAAGGAACACCCTGAGGTGCCACTTCCACCTGGGGAAGCCTCGCAGAGTCGTGGTGCTGCCAAGCCCTGATGATTCAATTGCTTTTCCCATCCCATTTTCCCAGTTTGGGGCTTAATTATTGTGCCATTTCACCTCGACTCTTTACTCTTTTTCACCCCCTCATGGTGTCACTTCTCGTTCTCTTTGCCTGAGCAGGAACTGGTGCCCAGGGCGGGTTTGGGTCGCCCTTCAGGTACCTGCGTGAGTTGATCTGACCCATGCTCGGGGTGTAACAGGGCTGTTCCTCTTAAATTTTGGTCAGTGGGGACAGAGAACATTCCTGGGGTTTTTCCTTTGCGTGGTGTGGGAAAGGAGAGCGTCCAGTGGGACGTGGACAGGCTGGAGAGGAGAGCACGTGGGAAGCTCATGGAGTTCATCTGGAGGGGTGTTCCCCTGGAGAAGGGAAGGCTCCAGGGAGAGCTCCGAGCCCCTTGCAGGGCCTGAAGGGGCTCCAGGAGAGCTGCAGAGGGCCTGGGGCCAAGGGCTGGAGGGCCAGGAGGCAGGGAATGGCTTCCCAGTGGGAAAGGGGAGCTTGGGGTGGGATGTTGGGAAGGAATTCCTGGCTGGGAGGGTGGGGAGGGGCTGGGCTGGAATTCCCAGAGCAGCTGTGGCTGCCCCTGGATCCCTGGGAGTGCCCAAGGCCGGGTTGGACATTGGGGCTTGGAGCAGCCTGGGACAGTGGGAGCTGTCCCTGCCCATGGATGGGGTTGGGATTTAAGATCCAACCCAAACCATTCCATGGCTCACCTGGGGGTGAGAACCTCCAAGGCTTCTCCAAAGGTTACAACCCTCTGTGCAGATTCCTGCTGATGTGGAGCATGAGCTGCTCCAGGGATTTTCTCCTGCTCTTCCAGGAAGGGTCAGGAGCTCTGTCCTGTCCTCAGCAGGGTCCCAGGGCTTGGCTGCAGAGCTTTGATTTCCCATCCTCTGCTTCCATCTGGGACATCTCGATGAAACGTGGAGAGGCTGAGGACACTTGGAATGTCCAGGTGGAGCAGAGGAGGCTCAGGGGAGACTCATCGGGATTTGCTCCTCCCGAGGGGCAGCTCCGATCTCTGGGACAGGGACAGGAGCCAGGGAGTGGCTGGAGCTGTGTCAGGGGAGGTTTAGGTGGAGATCAGGGAAAGGTTCTTCCCCCCGAGGGTGCTGGGCACTGCCCAGGCTCCCCAGGGAATGGTCCCGGCCCCGAGGCTGCCAGAGCTCCAGGAGCGTTTGGGCAGCGCTGCCAGGGATGCCCAGGGTGGGGTTGTTGGGGGGTCTGTGCAGGGCCAGGGGCTGGATCCGTGATCCTGTGGGTCCCTCCCAACTCAGGATATTCCATGATTCTGTCAAAACTCCTCAGCCACAGCAAAAACTCAGTGTCTGTTGGAAGTAATGAAGAAAAATCGCAGGCGGGCAGCGCCGCACTTCCCGCAGCTTTCGGAGATGAGGAATTGGCACGAGCGGGGTTTTAAATAACCCAGCGTGTCAGAAAAGCACAAACAAATGATGGAAAGCGAAGGAAAAACCCCAGAGCTCTGCTAAACTTTATGGTTGCCGTGCTTCATCTTCATTTTGGTGCAGGTGTTTGTTGGGAGGTGAGTGATGGACGCTGCGGAGCCCGGGAGCGGCAGCGGGCGGGAGATGGAGCACCCTGCCCTGCAACGCGCGGCTCGGCTCTTTTTTTTTAAAATAAAAAACGCGTTTTTCCCCTCCTGCTGAAGATGGATGTGGCCTGAAGATCCAAACCAACTTTACAGAGCTGAGAAAAAAACCCTTCCCAGCGCAGGCATCAGACGTTGCCGTGCCGCGGTAACGAAACCGGCGGTGCCGAGCTGGAGACGCGGCGTAAACTCCGCGTTTAATCCCAGTTTAAACACAGCTCGTGAAGCGCTTGTAAAACTCGGTGAGAGCTCCTAAGCCACGCCTGGGTGTCAGAAAAGCGTGTTAAGAGCCTTTTGTGAGTGTTTGAGGACATAATCTCCTGCTGGAGCTGTTTTCAGGGCAGCGCCGTGATCCAAGCCGCCCTCGTGGGGTTGCACACGCAGGCATCGGGGTGGCTCCCTGTGGTGTCACCCCGAGGGTTTGTGCGAAATCCCGCTCTTGTGCCAAAGGATTTGCCCGGTTTTGTGGGTTTAATTCCTGTTGCAGACCCACCTGCCATGGACAGGGTCCCTGGAAGCGTCCAGGCCGGGTTGGACCGGGCTTGGAGCACCCTGGGATAGTGGGAGGTGTCCCTGCCCGTGGAATGAGATGGGTTTTACAGCCCCTTCCCACCCAAACATCCCGCGATTCCCCGATAATCAATGGGATGTCGTCTTGCCCGCGTTAGGACGTGATGAGAACGCTTTGAGCTCTGAGCACCCCAAAGCTCTCCTGAATTTGAGCTTCTCCCAGGCTGCACCCAACAGGGCCCAACCCTTCGCTCAGCCATGGGCACTGCCAGAGGGGATTCCCGTGGAAGGAGGCAGTTGTGACGTTGGGCGCTGTGGGAAGATCCCATCACAGGTGGAACATGTGGAGGCTGGGCTGGGCTGCAGAAGCTCTCTGGTGGATGTAACTGAGGAGGTTGGGCTGGGCTGGAGAAGTGCTCTGGTGGCTGTAACTGAGGAGGTTGGGCTGGGCTGGAGAAGTTCTCTGGTGGCTGTAACTGAGGAGGTTGGGCTGGTCTGGAGAAGTTCTCTGGTGGCTTTACCAAGGAGGTTGGGCTGGTCTGGAGAAGCTCTCTGGTGGCTGTAACTGAGGAGGTTGGGCTGGTCTGGAGAAGCTCTCTGGTGGTTTTTTCTGCTGGTGGCCCTGACGAGTGTCCGTTTGTCCCTGCAGGGGAAGGTGGCCCAGACCGCCTGCATGTCGGCCTGCAAGCACCTCTCGACGTCGCTGCTGCAGCTGCTGCTGGAGGCCGAGGTGAGGCAGCTCACGCTGGGGGCCCTGCACCAGTTCAACCTGGACGTGGAGGAGTGCGAACGTAAGAGCCCAAACCACCCCTGTCCTTGGCTTTGTCACACGTCGAGGGGGAAATGCTGCTCTGCCTCAGGCTCAGAGCTTTGGTCGTGATTTAAATCGAGGTGGCCCGTGCCTAAAATGGCTTCAGCCCGTGAGTTTTAAGGGTGACAGATCAGGTCTGTTTATAAAGTGAGTTATTTATTGACCAGACAGGAGAAAACAAAGAAAGGGTTTTAATCAAAGTTAAACTACGGAGTATAAACCAAAAAGAATTATTAGTACATTGCATTAAACTCTGTGTGATATTAAGGTATTTATATTAAAACTGTATTTATATTTATATTAAAATTGTATTTATATTTATATTAAAATTGTGTTTATATTTATATTAAAATTGGTGAAAGGAATACAATAGATTAGAAGTTAAAAAGGAATGGGATAGATTAGGAATCAAAAGGAACAGGATTGATTAGAAGTTAAAAAGGAATGGGATAGATCAGGAATCAAAAGGAACAGGATTGATTAGAAGTTAAAAAGGAATGGGATAGATCAGGAATCAAAAGGAATAGGATAGATTAGGAATCAAATGGAACTTCCCCCCAAAATGACCGTGGTGCACACAGAGTCCTTTCCCTCAACCCCCAGGAGAGTAACCCCAAAGCAGCATTCCCAGTTTGGGGGAAAATCCTACAGTCCTGCTGTGCCCCTGTGTGTTTGGGGAGCCAGGTCAGGGTCTGGTGGTGGTGGGTGCCCACAGAGCTCACCCAGAGCATCTTCAGGACAGAGGATTCCAAGAGATCCAAGTTTTACTCCTCCCTTTACTCTTCAACGCTGCCTTGATGTTCTCCAGACCACCCCTTCTTTTTAGGATGGAGTGTTTTAAAAACAGGAAGGGTCGGAGTGCATGAATCAAAAATCGATTTATTTATGACTCTTTATAAGGAGTTGGGGCTGCCCCATCGCTGGAAGTGTCCAAGGCAGGGTTGGATGGGGCTTGGAGCATCTTAAGAATTTGTTCTTGAGCAGTTCTGGTCGTCCCCTGACCTCAGCCCTCTGTCCTCTCTGCAGGGGATTTTTCCTCAAATCAACCCTTTTGGCAAAGTCAGTGAGGTGGAAAAGAGGTGTCTGGTGACAAAGTGACAGCAGCTCCTCGCAGGGGTGTGTGGAGCATCGTGGTGCCAACAGCAGGGCTCTGCTCCCAAACCTGCTCCTTTTGGCTCTTCTGGTGCCCACCTGAATTGGGTCTGGAACTCTCAGGTTGCCCTCAAGTTGCTGCTTGCGCCACTCAGTAAAAGGGTTAAAAACCAGAGCCCAAAGGGGACAAAATGCTCTTTTTAATCCTGTTTTTGTCGTTTAAGTAGGGCAGAGTGAACCCACTCCTGCACGGGATCCTCTTTCCTTGTGGGGGGGATGGATTTGTTGGGATTCATTCTGGGATGGATTCGTGACCGTGGTGGTTGAAAACCCAGAACTTGACAGAGTTCCTAAAGAACTCGGGTGATCTTTGATAAGATATTTTGGGGGATTTCTTTTCCCCCAAATATCTGCCTTTCTGGCTTTCTTGGTGTTTTGTTTATCACACGATCCTGGAATGCTTTGGGTGGGAAGGGACCTTAAAGCCCATCCAGTGCCATGGGCAGGGACACCTCCCGCTGTCCCAGGGTGCTCCAAGCCCAGTGTCCAGCCTGGCCTTGGGCACTGCCAGGGATCCAGGGGAGGGGCTCGGTGGCATCAGCTGTGTTGGTTTCATCAGCCCCTGGCGCTTCCCACTGCCAGGAGAAATTCTTCCAGCCTTTATCCAACATTTTCCCGGTCAGGTTTTACTTCTGCTGCCCCCATCAACGCTGGGATTAAATTTATTGCTGGGACCGACCCCCCAGTAGGAATTTTGCTGTTTCCAACGAGGGTTTTTCCATTTTTTAACGTTCAGTTGCCATTTTCCAGCCCTCAGCTGACCAGCCTGGGAGAAGGATCCCAGTTCATTCCCACCCAGCTCCTGCAGCTGCACCATAGCTCACAAAGCGGTGCCTGATTTTTCTCCCCGCGCTGCCTCGATCCCTGAATTGCTGCTGCTCGTTTGTGTCCCATCAGCGCCTCGGGAGCAGCTGTGTTCCCGTGGGAGCTGGGAATAATGGGAAGCGTTTGTCATCCCTAATAATTCCCTGTTTTTTTGGCTGCAGACGCTCCAAACCTGGCAGTTTTCCGCCCCATCCATAACGTGGATCGCGGAGCGGCAGCAGCTCTTCCCTGAAAGCTGCTGCCGCTGCCAAGGAAAACGGATGGGATTTCACAGCAGCTTGAAAAGCACAATTCCTTAAATTCCAGTTGTTCGGGGAGCCCAGGCCAGGAGCACTCAGACATCCCAGAGCAGGTGACGCCAACGTGGGCAGCGGGGTCAGGGACCTGTCCCCCAGCCCCGTCCCGAGGTGCCATCGGAGCAGGGAATGGAGATGGATGCTGGAGCTGGATCCTCCCCATCCATCACTGTCAGCCTCGGAACAGACAGAATCCTTTTCCTTTCCAGCAGCAAAAATGTGTCCCCTCATCCCCACGGGTCTGTCTGGTGGCTCAGCTCCTCCTGGGAATCGCTTTAATTTGGTTTTCTTGGAGCGGAAATCCATCAAGGTTTGGATTTTAGGATAAGCCGGCTCCGAGGGGGAACTGCTGAATGCAGAAAATAAGCTCCAGTTTGCAAGGTTGGGGTTTATTCTTGGTTTTTTGGTGATTTTTGTAATCTTTTACCTGAAAGCAGAGGTGTGAATCTCAACATCCTCACGGTACCAGTTCGTGCCTCTGCCTCCATCCTCTTCCTGCCCCTAAATTCCCAAACCTTGCCAAATCCAGCAGTTTTATCGTGCAGTTATCACACTAAAACAGGATTTTATGGCTGTTTGGAGCTCTCCAGTAAGTGCTGTGATGAGGGAATGGGGCTGCTGAGTTTTGATGCTGGAGTTCATTCAGGTTTTGTTTAAGGCTCTTGTGAATGCTGAAGAAATGATCTGGTTAAAGGAGAGGTGAGGTGAATTATTGAAATTATTTAATTGTATATTTAGGCGTGGTTTGAAGGTGGTGAAAGTACAGAAACTCAGTGGGACACATCTCATTATGTCTCAATTTAGGAGCCACTTCTGGCTCCAGCCCAACTTGAAAAAGGACAAAAAAAACCCAGCCCTGGAGAGGGGGAAAAAAAAATCCCAAAGACAAAGATTTTTGGGACCCTGTAAATCGAGGAGATGATGCTTTTTCCAGAAAAGGCGTTTCCTTTTTTCAGAGGTTTTCTTGTCTTCCAGAGCACATCCCTAATCCCAGATTTAACAACACAATGGGATTTTTTAATTCCTACATGCCTTGGCCTGCTCTTTTTTGGACTGGTAAATGCATACATAAATAAATAATTTTATGAATATATAATTTTTCCATCTCTCCTCTACCTCAGACGTAGTGGGACTCAAATATAACAACCTAGATTTGGCGGTGACAGCCGAAAAATCCCAAAGAAATGGGGCTGTCCTTGCTCCTAGGAAGTGTTTCCCATCTCCATAACAGGTTCCAGCAGTGGCTGAGGGGTTGTTTCTGCAATCCTCGGATCATAAAATGAGCAATTCCATCATCTCCAAAGTCTTTCATCTGCTGCTTTATGGGAAATTAAAGAATTCTATTTCAAATTTTGTTAAATTCCCTGTTTTTAGTCAGCCCCACTCCTGGGGATCAGCCAGGCACACACCCAGATGGCTCTGCTGGGTTGAGGAATTCTCCATCCCAACAGATTGTCCCAAAATGTGCCCACATGGATCCCGGCACAGCCGTTCCCCACCTCCTCCTTGGCTGCCTGATCTGGCTCACGGGAATTTCTCGCGTGGAAATCCTGGGATTTGGGATGAATGCCGGGGTTTGTCCGTGGTGCTGGAGTCGTCCTCTCCCTTGGCATGATCCGAAGGACTCCCAGGTGTTCTTCCAACCTGGGATCCATCAGGGATTGGAGTTTGTGGTGCTGGACTTAGGATGTCCCACGATGTCTCTGCCGGTGTCTGTCCTGCTGCTGCGCGCCAGGAAAAGCCTGGATTTGGGGGGGGAGAAACGGGAACGTTGCAGTGGAGACGTGGGAAGGCTGAAGCAGAACAAATCAGGAGAGGAATCAGCACCCACAGGTGCTGATCTTTGGATGTGCCTCAGGTCCTGGGGTCAGATTTGGGCACCTCCCATCAAGTGAGACCCTGAGGGAACGGAGCTGGGAAGGGGGTGGAGAATTCCTGAGGGAGCTGGGAAAGGGGCTGGAGAATTCCTGAGGGAGCTGGGAAAGGGGCTGGGGAATGGTTGGGGTGCACTGTGTGCTGGAAGAGAGATAGGCCCTACGGGCCTATCTCTCTTCCAGCACACAGTGCACCCCAACAGAGAATTCCTGAGGGAGCTGGGAAAGGGGCTCAGCCTGGAGAAAAGGAGGCTCAGGGGGGACCTTGTGGCTCTGCACAACTCCCTGACAGGAGGGGGCAGCTGGGGGGGTCGGGCTCTGCTCGCAGGGAACAGGGACAGGACACAGGGAATGGCTTCCCCCTGCCAGAGGGCAGGGATGGGTGGGATATTGGGAAGGAATTCCTGGCTGTGACGGGGGTGAGGCCTGGGCACAGGGTGCCCAGAGAAGCTGTGGTTGCCCCACGATCCCTGGAAGGCCAAGTTGGACCCCTGTCCAACCTGGCCTTGGACGCTTCCAGGGATGGAAATTCCACAATGTGGGATGGGCACAGTTCACATTTCCTGGTGTTGGTATTTAATGACCTGAGAACTTCACATCTGCCAAGACACATCCACTGCACGCCTTGGGTTTGGGTTTGAGAGCCTGTGGAGATCCGTGACTCGATTCTTAAGCCCATCCTACTGATTCTGTGCGGAATTCCTTGGCACACATCTCCTACAGCCTTCTGAAGAGCTTCCTTTTCTTCAGCTTGGAAAACATCTGGTGGTCAGCCCCTGAGGAGTCCCTCCCTGGGGCTGTGGGTGCTCCTCAGCCCTGCCAGTGTCCCATGACTGGGACCACTCCTTTCTCTGCAGTGACAGCACTCCAGGCTCATCTTTGTTCCATCAGAGAAACGATTGATGGGGAGGGAGAGAAGTTTTCCTTTAATCTGACCCAGTTCAGTGTATTTTGGGTAACTCCTCCCTCTTCCCACGGCTCTCTGGAAATACCCAGATGGGAATGAGCTTTGGGAGTCCGGGCTGTAATGGGGAACAGCTTCAGAGCGGGGTTGTGTGGGAATGGTGTGGGAGAAGGAGAAGCTCGGTGTGGAAACTGGGTGAAGTGGAAGCTCAATATGGGAATTGGGATCTTCTCTCTGTTCCTCTTGCCTCGATTCCTACCCATCATTTCTCACTTTTTCCCTCTGGGAGCTTCTCCAGAGTCCACGCATGGATTTGTTCTTCAGCCTTGGTGTCCTCGAGGTGTCACTTTGTTCCTGTGGATACAGAACAGGAGGTCCCATCACTTGGCTTTTCTAGGATAGCCTTCCAAGGCTTTATCCAGGGAAGACGACTTCGAGACCTCCATTTTTACTTGAGGAATCCTGCGATGGTCGATCCCCCAAATCTCATCCATGGCCACAACCAGATTGGTCCACGTTCCCTTCCCTGGGAGCTGCTTCCCAGGAGAATCCCGTGTAATTCAGAAGAGATCTTGCCCTCAAATGATGTTTTTGAGGGGTGAAGTCAACGGCTGGGTCCGTTTTTACCGTGCAATCCGTGCAAGGCCCCGTCCCCGCGTGCGCAGCCGCGCCAGGGGCACGGGGAGATCCCCCCGTGGGCCGTAATTAATTTACAGTGGATGTCTCTTTTCTGCCGCGCCTTTGAACTCTTTATTCTTTGTCCATTGTAAAGGGCTTAACGGTTCCTGTTCCTTGATTCTTTCATCAGTGAAATGTTTTGGAAGAGAGGTTGGAGTCCCCCTGTGACCTGCCCTGGGTGGCCCAAGCCTGTAGACCTTGCAAAGACATTACTTTTTTGGCCTGAACACAAACCCCTCAAACCTTTAGCCTGGCTAAATGCTTTGTACAAACAGCCGCATACTGATCTGCTCTATTCTCCGGTGATTTTCTGCTCAAGGGGCTGCTCTGTAGGTTGCTTGCTATGTTTGCCACTTGCCTTGGTAGTGAAGACAGTACAATAAACGAGTCCGACAGTACCGAGGCCAACACTGCGCTCGGTTGTTCCGAGAAAATTATCCTGAAATCTGCTTGAAGAGATTAAACCCAAGAAGAACTGGCTGTGTTTATCCTCTAAAGCTCCGTTCTCGTCTTTGTTTCTCCTTTTTTTCTCCGAGACTTTGTTCGTTCCTCCTTCAGAATGAGTTGGTGGCATTGGTATGTAAAGTGTGACCTGCGATTGCAGAAGGTGCAGCTCCCTCTCCAGCAGCCCAGGGGAAGCATTGCATTCATTCCTCCAGCCCGGGGCTGCCGCGGCTTTCTGGGCCGTATTCCCGCTCCCCGTTTCTTCTGGGGTACGAAGAATATCTGCTCCTACATCGTTTCTTCTGGGGTACAAAGAGTGTCGGCTCCGACGTCATTTCACTTCTTGGATGTCAATCGTAGAATCCCAGAACCGTAGAATTTGGGTTGGAAAGGACCTTAAAGACCATCCAGTTCCAGCCATGGGCAGGGACACCTCGCGCTAGAAGGTTCCAGAGCGTTGTTAATTCAGTACTGATTAATCTTTTGATGAGAATTGCTGTGCAATTTAAGTGTTGGCTCAGTGTGCGACCATCCTGAGTTTTGAAGTGTCACTCCATAACTCTCCCATCTTTCTCCAGTAGGTTCCTTAGGAATCCCTGATTGGTTTGGGATGGAAAGGACCTTAAAGACCATCTCATTCCAGCCATGGGAAGGGACACCTTTCTCTAGCAGGTTCCAGAGCATTGTTAATTTAGTATTTTGATGAAAATTGCAGCTTAAATCAGTGTTGGCTCCATGTGTGACCATCATAACGAGCAGTGTTGGAGGGCAGTGTCACTCCATAACTCCCCCAGCCTTCCTCCAGTAGGTTCCTTAGGAATCACAGATTGGTTTGGGGTGGAAAAGACCTAAAAAGCCATCCAGTTCCACCCCCCTCCATGGGCAGGGAACCGTGGGAAGAGACAATGGGCAGAGACAGCTAAAGGTGAGCTGCTAACGAGCAGCCACGTCTTGGGATGAAATCTCTTTTAGGATGAAGTCTGTCTTGGAATAAAATCTGTTTTGGGATGAAGTCTGTTTTGGGATGAAATCTGCCTTGGAGTGGAATCTGTCTTGGGTTGCTCACAAGCAGCTGACAGCGGTGATAAATTCACCAGCCTTGTGAGAACATTCACAATCACAGGCATTTTCTCATGAGGATTTGAAGTTCATGCTTTGGGGAAGATCTTAAATTTCCCAACTCCGTGTGTGCTCCTAAATAGATTCTGAACAGCTGCGAGGCCCTTAATCCAAAATAGAAACTCGCTTTCCTTGCAGTCCTTCCAGGGTTTCTTTTCCAGGATTTCTCCCCATGTAATCAGGAACATGAGGTGACCCCATCCTTGGAGGACAGGACATCACGCTTGGGTTCCGCAGCCCAGGGATGTCTCCTACCCTGAGCCACTCAGGGAACTTTCACCTCTTGAGAAGGTGCTCAAACACCATTTCTCACTTCTGAACATTTTTTAGTTTCTCAGGTATCGTGCTTTTCCGAAGCGGGGTGTTTTAGGATTGATGTGGCTTTCGGGATAATTGTTCCAGATGGGACAGTGGGGTGTAGAGGGAATGTGTAAAGATGATTTATCCCTTGCAGATCAGAGTCGGGGAGTTTGGGTTGATCCTCCCTCCCTGCTGGCTGGGGAAAGCTGCAGTCAAATTTTACAGCAAGCCTACATTAAAATGCTTTCGCAGTTAGGATTAATTAAAACAGTTTCTGAGGGACGCATTTGAAGTCACTTTGGGCTCTTTGCACATGGAATATTGTGGGATTGGTCAGTGGAATTGGCTGGAAGCTGAGCAGATCCTCCAGTCTCAAGGAATCATGGAATGGTTTGGGTGAGGAGGGACCTTAAAGCTCATCCAGTTCCACCCCCTGCCATGGCAGGGACACCTCCCACTGTCCCAGGCTGCTCCCAGCCCCAGTGTCCAGCCTGACCTTGGGCACTGCCAGGGATCCAGGGGCAGCCACAGCTGCTCTGGGCACCCTGTGCCAGGGCCTCACACCCTCATGGGAAAGAGGGAGGAACTTCTTTGTGTTCATCCCTTTCCAGTCCCATCCTGTGCAAAACTCCAAAGGCACGACCATGGATGGTTCCTGCTGGCTTCGGTTTGTGCTTTTCCTGTTGTCCAAAATCTAAATGTGGACAGTCACGTCCATAATTTCTCTTTTTATTTTTTTTATTACTCCTTTTGAGTCATAACATTGGAGAAAAGCAATGCTTTCCCAGCCATGTTTGCTCTTGTCCTGCAGCAATTGTCACTTGAGTGATCACTGCGAAGATGAGCGATGGTTTCAATCTCAAAGCTCTTCTGGCATCTGAGACTATTAAATAGCAGAGTCTGAGAAGTGTCCCCTGTGCCCCTGGAGGTGCCTGTGTCTGGCTTGAAGGATGTTCTCCATCCCAAGGTTTTAATGGAAGGTGGAGCAAGGGAGCTGATTAATAGCCCTGCTTCACTTCCCAGAAATGAGGCGGTTGAGGGCCAGGACTGAATCCTGGTGTTTCGTTCATTAATCTCTTCTTGTTAGAGCCAAGGGGCTGCTCTGTGACTGGGCTGCTCCAGGAAGGCTTTGGAAATGGGAATGTGATGATTTATGTTCCTGATTTCGTGGCATTGGCTCGGAAATAGGAAAACTTTTGGAAGGGCAAGATTTCAAGGCGAAGACGGTCTGACGTGAAGTCGCTTTGTCCACTGGTACCTCTGATTAGTCATGGAGGCAAAAGGCGAAGTCCTCCTTCCATATTGCCAAGCCATCCCTAATCCTCATCTTTGTGGAGCTTTAGGAGCTGTTGGAGGGTTCCTGTAGGGTAAAAACCGGGATAGTTGGGCTGTGACCGGCCATATCACTGACAAATCTGTGTTTGGTGTGTGTTTTCCCTCCTTTCTCCCTTTTTGCCATCACACCTGGCTTCATCCCAAGAAAACATTTCATTCCTCCAGCACCGCCAGTGCCCGCAGGAGCCACGCAGCTCAGCCCCAGGCAGGTGCTCCCCCTCGAGCCTTTGGTGACGCTGAGTTGTGGCCTCGCAAACCAGGTCCCCTCAGCGACAAAGGGCCGTGAGGAGAGCGGAGATGAAGCTGTAACTGCAGAGGGTGAAAATGAAGTGAAGTTGGGCAGAACCAACCTCAAAAGACGCCCTCGGATGCGTGCAGGCGTCGGCTTCACGAGCATTCCCAAGGAAAAGCTGCTAAATGCCATGGAAGAACCGAGGTCCTCTAACATGGATCCATTCAAGCCCCCTCAGCCGTTTTAGGTTTGGTTTAAAGAGTGGATTAGGAGAAAAATGAATGACCAGAGTATGAAATTTTGGCCAGATTAGCCTGGAAGGAGATAAGTGTGGCCTTGGAAATATCCTCTTCGCTTTGGAAGCCGACGTTATTCAGTTGTCAGATGTCTTCATCCACCAGAAATAAAAATGCCACCCAACGGCCGCGGTTCTCCGCGTTTGGGCTGACCAAGAGGCGCCATCACCAGATCATGCAAATAATCTGCTGCCTGATAATTAATGGCGCGGCCGGGCATATTTTTTTGATGAATGCTCGTGGAGCCTGGTGACAGGCGTGAAATTAGAAAATTCCTTCAGCGCCCTAAAATATAAATAGCTTTCGGAACTGAAAAGAGTTTCACAGCTGAAGATTTTATTGTGTTGAGAGGAAAAACTTTTCCACCCCCATCCCCCCCTTTCTCCTGGGCGAGTTGTTTGTCCGTTCACAAAACAAATACTCTGAAGCCCAGTGCGGCTCATGGGAATAAATTTCAGGTCGAATTAGTACAGTTTCCTTGCTGTCAGGACGGTGGAATTAATGGTGTTTTGATGACACGAATTTTGAAGGGCGAACAAAGACGCTGAAGGGAGGGAGACATGACTCCTTAGAAGCGCGGTCCTCCTCTCCCCCAGCCTCTCTTGTCTTCCCTGTCATCCGTCTGCCAATCTCCCTGTCCATGGTTAGTTAAAGGCGCTTTTTATCCTCTTTTCTTTCCCACAGAGTTTGCCAGATCCGGCCCAGTGCCTGGGTTCCAAGGGGACACGCTGCAGTTGGCCTTCATCGACTTGAGACAAGTAAGTCTTTGTGTTTTTGTTTTTTGTTTTGCTTTTAAGATGTGTGACTGAAGACCATCAGGTCTTAAGGGAAGGGAGAGGAGGGGAAACGGCGTCAGTGATTTACGCCAGAGACCTATATTTCCCCCCTCCTCCTCCTCTCGTCCCTCGAAGCCACCTCCTTGCCGAGCGCTCCTGGAGATGGTGGAGGTGAAAAGGGCTGGTGGAAGGGGGCGAGGAAGAAAGCCAGGCCTGACCCTGGCCAACGGGGCCATTGTGCTGCCGTTGGCTTCTGCGGCCGCGGCGCGGAGGGACCGCGGCGACTCCGCGGCCGACGCCGAGCAGGTGCTGGGAACAGAGAGAGCAGTGATGCAGAGCCCGCCCGCCTCGGGGACCTTTGTTCCCAGAGAATGCCCACGGAGGGCGGAGGGATTTGCATTCCCCTGTGTCCGTGCCCGTTTGTGTCCTTCTCTGTGTCCCTCTCTGTGTCCCTCTGCGGCTCGGGCACCCCCCCGCCCCGGTCCCCTCTTCCGCAGATGCTCCCCGGCCAGGAATGACAAAGTGGCTCTTGGGGAAGGTGGTTGGGGAAGGCTCCACCCATCGGTGGCCACCTCTGGAGGGGGCCCCGTTGGAGCCAAGTTGACCGTAGCAGGTACTGAGGCCTTTGTGGGGCTTGGCAGCCAATTTTGGGAAAAGGGCCATTCTGGGGAGCCGTTTGTTTGGGGAGAAATGGGCATTATTGATACACTAGGCCGGGGGGAAAAGTGAGGTGGTCCTGTCATCTCTTGGCACTGAAGATGGATGGGTTGGAGAGAAAGTCTGAATGAAGTAAGACTCAATGACTGATGCTTCTCTCCTATTAAAACAATCTTTTTTTGTCTGTTAAACCCCCCTGGCTTTGTCCCTGCTGCCATCATGATGCAGTGCCTCTTGTTCGCGGGGTTGACGTCGTTTGCATTCTGAAAACTTTCGGGTGCCGAGGGTATTTCTTAAATCTGCATAATCCCTTGTATCGATGATCTTACCCTGCCTCTGATTCGTGCTGGAGCTGCTTTCAACCCGCCAGGGTTTGAGAACTCCTCAGAATCCAATTGATGTGCGGGGAGCCATCTGTCATCCCATGACACTTCTGTTAACTTTAATAACATCAGGACGCCGCATTTCGGGCCCGGGCCTGCCAGGAACTGCCAAATTTGTTTGCAGAATGGTCCCAGCAGCTCCATGGGAGAGGTGTGTGTTATCACCAGGCTGCGCTGACACTTTTATCTTCATTAGCTCCTTGGCACTTTATTGACTGCGGGGCTCAGCGCGCCCGCGGCCTCCTGGGTGTAAGGAAATGTGGAGGCTTTGGGCCTTTTCCAAGCACCAGGCCATGAATGCAGGGATTTTGGAGGGGGAAGCTGGGGCTCTTGGAAGGATGAAATGCCTGAAAATGTCTCGGTGAGGTCGAGCCAGTGAAGTGTTTGTGCGGTTCGTAAGCGCGGCCGGAGGGACCCAGCTCGGGCGAGGAGGACGCGGAGCAGGAGCCTCCCCAGTCCCTCCTCCTCTGTCCGATGGGCGCCTTTGGACACGGAGGTTTCGTCTTTGTTTCGGGAGGTGCTCCCAAGTTTTGTTCCTGCATTTAAAAATAGCAGCGCCTCTGAATTTCAAGGCCAGGTTGGACAAGGATGGGACAGTGGGAGGTGTCCCTGCCCGTGGCGGGGGGTGGCACTGGATGGGCTTTAAGGTCCCTTCCCACCCAAACCACTCCAGGACTCTGCGAATATGCAAGGAGAAAGAGGAGATACAAGTTTCAGGTGAGGATGGGAAGTCCTGGATCTCCTGGGTAATGGATGGTTGCTGATGAGGGGAAGAGCGAGGTGTTGTGCAGGTAATGGACAACATCTCCTTGCTCCGACTAGAGAAGAATCAACCTATCCTTGACTTACTGAGCTTATCAATAGCGTGGAAAGATGAGGTGGTTTCCCCCTCCCTGGTCCTGTCAGTGACCTGATCCCATAACACTTGGAACGTGTCACCAAACTTCCATCTGAGCAGCAGTCTGGTGGCTGCTCTGTGGCCACCAGGCCTCCAGTGCTCCCAGTGCTTCCTGTTGGACTGCAGCTCCAGCTGGGAGCGAGGATGGGTGGGAAGGTCATGGATGGAAGTCTTTGGTTTGCTCTTCAGCCTGCCTTTAAATTTTTCTTTTTGGACATTGCGTTCTTTCTTTTTTAAGCCTTGAAATGAAACTGGAACAGAGTAGATTAAATGGGATACTGGGAAGGAATTCCTCCTTGTGGGAGTGGGGAGGGGCTGGGCTGGAATTCCCAGAGCAGCTGGGGCTGCCCCTGGATCCCTGGGAGTGCCCGAGGTCAGGCTGGACACTGGGGCTTGGATCCACCTGGGACAGTGGGAGGGGTCCCTGCCTATACATGGGGTGGCACTGGATGGGATTTAAGGTCCCTTCCCACCCAAACCATCCCATGATTCTGTGAAATGTCACCACAATATTGATTTAAATGGAAAGACCTGGCTTGGGGAAGGGGAGAGGAAAAATGACTGGGCAAAAATTCACCAAAGTAGGAAAATTTAAGAGATTTCCCTCGCTTCCCAACTTATTTCAGTAGGAGCTGTTACAGGACAGTTGTAAATCCGAGAACATTCTCGCAGTAATGGGGGATGATTAAGGGAGTGACCAAAACTGATAAAATACGAAGTGACAGGAAAACGTGGTGACTTGCTTTGTGCCTTGGTGCAGATCCCGGTGGTGGGAAATAGCCCTAAAAAGGTGTCGTTGTTTAAAGGCATCAGAGTTTGTCCTTGTTCAGAGCAGCAGACTCAAGTTTAGCACATCCAAATCCTGATTTTCCCCTCGTGCCCAAGGAAATCGGGAGCAATTCCATCCCGGTCTGGAAAAGAGGAAGAGTCAAGCCCAGAGAATCAAAATCACTATTTTGAGCAGAAAAAGTGTAAAATGGGGCTTGATTTCCTATTCTGGGACAATTCTAAATCCATAAATACCCTTAGTGAAGTCATAAAGGAAACCAAGTCCCATCTCGAGTCCTTCTGTAGGAGGGAGACTCCAATATTTAAGGTTTTACAAGGAAGGAATATTTGCTTTTCCGTCTCCCGGTTTAAACTCTGCTCTTGCCCGCTCAGTGCTGTATTTTAGAAGCCTGAAATAAATTTAGCCCCGTAAATAACCTTGCTGAAACTTGAAATAATCAACTCTTCTGCATCTTCACCAAACACCCCTGAGTGTCCGAATGCTGCTGGGGATCTCCAGGTGCTCTCCGGTCATTCCCGGGCCTGAGCGTGGAATCGTTCCCTGCTCCCGGGCAGCTGGAAATGTTTCAGGTCTTGGTTTTCATGGGTTTGTTGTGAGGAAGGTGGTGGGAGGAGGAGGGTTTTGTGCTGGTCTGTGAGGTCTCTGCGTCCCCAGCCGCGCCGATCTCTCCTAGAAGCCAGATCAGTGCTCGTGGCCGCCTTCCAAGGAAAATCTGTCTCCAGCACTCGAGGAATTTCACTCTGGGCTCCGGGGAGGGAACGTACGCGGTGATTAGAGCTCCCTCCTCTCAGCCTCTCTGTCTGTCCAGTGAATTATAAACCCTGAGTGCTGAATTTCCTCTGCAAGTGGCAGCTTCAGCTCTGAGGGATGTTTGGGCAGAGGAGCCCCCCTGGACTGAGGCGCCTGGATCCGAGGGATTGAGGGCAGGGAGGTTCCGCTCTCCTCCCCCAGCATTTCCCTGCTTTGCTCTGTGCCAGCCTGATGGGTTTGAATTTGAGCATCAGCTCCTCAAACCCCATCAGTGAGGTTGAGACAGGCGAGGCCAGGGATAGGTGGGATATCAGGAAGGAATTCCTGGCTGGGAGGGTGGGGAAGGGCTGGGCTGGAATTCCCAGAGCAGCTGGGGCTGCCCCTGGATCCCTGGGAGTGCCCAAGGCCAGGCTGGACACTGGGGCTTGGAGCACCCTGGGATAATGAGGAGGTGTCCCTGGGCATGGATGGGGTGGGAATGGGATGATTTTAAGTTCCCTTCCCAACCCAGCCCATTCCATGACTCTGTGCCACTGCTGGTCCCGTAGGAAATGCTTTGTGTGTATCTTTCCCGTGTTGGAATCCAGCTGTGGTTATTGTGGGATCCTGCTGGACCTCGGCCAGCTGGGAATGGGAAGTGTCCCTCTGATGCATTCATTTTCCTCTTATTACCCCCGGTAGGGACACTTAATGAATGAATGATCCCCTCGGGAGCACGGTTCCCTTCCATCCCTGCTCTGCGATGGAATCCCAGAATCACGGAATGGTTTTGGTGGGAAGGGACCTCAAAGCCCACCCAGTGCCACCCCTGCCGTGGCAGGGACACCTCCCACTGCCCCAGGCTGCTCCAGGCCCCCTCCAGCCTGGCCTTGGGCACTGCCAGGGATCCAGGGGCAGCCACGACCTCACGCAGGTTTCCTCTCTCTCCTGCGCTGGCTGCAGGCACCAGATGTTCTCTTTTTTCCAGCCCTACACCTTTTTATCTAAAAATAAGCACCAAGATAGAGGAGCAGAGCTGCGGTGTGAGCTCATCCCCGAGCCTCACATTCCAGCAGCCTGGATTCCTGGGCTCCGTGCCTGGCTTGGAGGAACCACCTGCTCCCTTGGAGGAGCAGCGAGTGTGAGGTCACTCTGGGAGCTCCAGTCGTGCTGGGATGGGGGGCAGCCCCCCCGGTTCCCTATCGATAAATCAGGTGTTTGAATCCCCTCCAGCGTGGCTGTTGGCTGCTCTAAGGGCACTGGGAGGCCTGGAATTGTGTCCTTGTGTCAGGCACTGCCCCGGCTCCGCAGGGAACGGCCACGTTCCCGCTGGGACAGCACTCCCAGGGGTGCGCAGGGTGGGGTTGTTGGGATGCCCTGGGCAGGGAAGGAGCTGGAGTCAGTCCTTGTGGATCTCTTTCCACTCAGGATGTTCCATGAGATGTATCCCTGTCTCCTGCTGCTTCCATGTGCTCCAGGGCTTCCATCCCCAGCTGGTGGCTGAGGGAAAGCCCTTGGAAATTTGGGCTGAAGGTCCCCTTGGCGTGACCCTGGTGGCTCTGGCCACCTCTCAGCTCTGTCACCCGAGGTGTTTCGGTGGTGGGGAGGTCGAGCCAGTCCCTCCAACCACTCCAGGGCAGCATCCAGGATGGCCTGAAGGTTCATTCCCACCAGGCAGGGAGCTTTGCGTTGTTTTCTTAACTTCTTTTTGCGTCTTAGACTCAAACGTGGTTTCCCAGCCGTGTGAAGTCAGGAGATGTTTGGGGAGCAGAGCGAAAACAAGGCTTTGGCTGAGCCCAGAGCCGTCCCGAGCCTCTCCTCAGCAAACTGGTTTGGCTGATTTTGCCAGCTCGTTTTGCTGGGAGATACAACAGAAGCTGAGAGCGGCGCGGAGGGGATGATCAATTAACCCGGCTCCCGCCGAGGTGTCTCCTCTCGCATGTCCCTGCTTGTGTCTCCAGGGCTCCTGCTGGGAGAGCAGCTCCCGCAGCTTTGTTGCCGCGTTAGTCACTGGATGCAGGAGGGCAGAGATGAAAAGGTGACTCATGAGGGGTTTTCAGCTCGTTTCAGTCGCTGTTTTTCATCTCCAAATTGTGCCGTTGGCTCCGTCCCCCTCCCCCGCCGCTGCCCTGCCCGGCCTCAGCCTCCGAGCTCGGCTGCTTCTTGGAATTCCCTCGCTCTGCTCCAGCCAGAGAGGGATCTGAGCACTGGGGTTTGTCCAGAGCAGCTGTGGCTGCCCCTGGATCCCTGGAAGTGTCCCAGGCCAGGCTGGATGGGGCTTGGAGCAGCCTGGGACGGTGGGAGGTGTCCCTGTCCATCCCAGAGGGTTGGAATTGGATGATCTCTGTGGTCCACAGCCCAACTCATTCCGTGACCCCATGATTTGGAGAAGCCAGGTTGTACTTTGGGGTTTCTGCTCACCTTCAGTGTTCAGGGCCCTTTGAGAGGGACGTTTTTGCCGTGGGAAGACGACGTTTGCGTTCCGCATCTCTCTTTATTTCATAATCGGCGCGGAATCACTCGGGTTGGGAAGCACCTCCAAGGTCATCAATCCCAACCATCAGCCTCTCCCATTCTCCCCGTTTTCCTGCATCCCTTTACTCCTGTGGATCCTGTCCTTGCTTGACAGCACTTCACTTGTTTAACCCTTTTTCCTGCGGCCTCTGCCCCACTGTCCTGCCCAGCCCGGTGATCCAAAGCCCTTTTCCAGCTCCAGATCCTGCACCAAGGGAAATGCTGAATTCCAGAATTCCATGGATCCTTCCTGGCAAGCCCCTTGAGCACTCAGGAAGCAGAGGTGTGAAGACACAGGTTCCAGTGTCAGCCCTAATTCCTCACTTCCCAGCAACGAGAGGTCGGAGCTGGTTGGATCATCACCCTTAAATCCAGGATTTTGCTCTTAAGATCCTATCTCCAGGCTCTTAATTACTTTTGTGGCTCCTCTCCAAGTTCCTTGCACTGATTGATATCTCCTGGATCATTTATCCAGCGTTATTAATCACCTTCATTAAGGTGGTGCCCACAGGCCATCGAAAAGTGCCCATTTTGCTGCTTCTTGTGCAAACACGAAGCCCCGAAGAGTCTGAAGAGATAAAGGAGAGCAGCAAGGGCAGGTGCCTGACTTCCAGCTGAGCTAATTACTGCTAATTAATGGATATTTTGTTTCCTGACACCCCTGAGTGTGATGGAGGCTTCTCTAGGCATCCATAACCGCATCAGCTTCCCAGAAGTTGTTATTATTAATATTAATTATTATCGCCTTCATCCTCTGTCCCACCTCTCTACTTCCAGAAACCCTCATTATCCTGGTTTTCCTAAATGCCAGGTTGCCTGGGGAAGCCAAAGCAGAGCTGCAGTTAATTCCTGGTGGACCTCAGGGGTGGCTGAGTGTCCTCTCCGGGGTCACCGGCAGGGGAGAGGCAGTCGTTTCACTGACGCAAAAAAAAGTCCTGTGCATTGGATTTCTCTCTCCAGAAATGCCTGGACTCGTGTCCTAAATCCATAATTGGAATTAATTTACCTTTGAAAACATGTGAAGTTACAGATTTGTTGAGTTAAAGGGCTGGACAACCCTTTCCAGGAAGAAATCTTCCCCAGTGCCCAACCTGAACCTCCACTGGCACAGTTTGAGGCTGTTCCCTCTTTTCCTGTGGCTTTTCATGTGGGAGAAGGGACCATTCCCCGCTGGTCAAAGTACTGAGGTGTCCCCATCCATCCCTCTCCCACCCCATGGCTCCCTAAAAAACTTGGAAGAGGTGAAGAAACAGAAAGACCAGATGGAGGGAAACCGAAATTATCAGCCCAAAACCTGCAGGTGTTCGGTGAGGGGCCCTTTTTTGGCTTTATTTCCCGCTCCCGGTATCGCCTGATCCTCGTGCCTTGATGTCCACGTGTGACCCCCCCAGCAGTGACATCACAGCGGCGGTGTTTTCCCTGGAAAACCGGCTGGATCTGGATCAAAATCTGTCCCAGGGTGGTTGGGAGACATCTAAGAAGCGGCAAGGGATGGTTTGGAAGCTCTCTGGGGACCTCCTGAAGTTCAGGATGAGCTTCCGCGCATCCCGCGCCCCCGCCGCTGCTCGCCCTTCCCGGGATTCCCCTCGGGAGCGCTGAGCCGCGTTGGAGACCCCTCAGAGACGATCTGTGAATCCATTTCTCCTCCCTCTGGCGCATCTCCCCGTGGATCCGTGTGCTCAGCCGTGGATTGCTGGGCAGGCTCTGCCCGGGGAGCCGGCAGGGATCCCTCGGGCTGCGGCCGGCGCGGCGCTCCGGGAGGGACATTCCAGAGCCTTGGCCAGACCACTCTGTTTCTTCCTTGTCAGGCTCAGGGCACTTTATTTTTTTTTCTTCCCAGTGCCCAAAGCCCAACAAAATTGGAGAAGGGCACATGGAGTGGTTTATTTATTTTTAAATCAGTGTTAACTGCCTGACTCACGAAGGAAGGATCCTCCAGAGTTCGGGCTGGAAATCCAAGCTGCCTCCCGCTGTGCTCTGCGGAAAAGGGACGGGAAGAGGGCAGGAAACACAGAAGCAGGAGCTCAGAGCAGATTTAGTGCCTTAACTCTAATTTTTCCTGCCCTGGTGGGTTTAAACTGGTCCTGGTGTTGCTTTAAACCCAGCCTTTTGTGGTTCAGTCCCATTAAAATCACGCAGATCCCTCTTCCCTCCGGCTGCTCAGGCTCCAGAGGCATCGCTCTCCGTCCAGGAAGGGTGCAGTGGCACGGGGAGGACTCCAAAGTGCCTGGATGCTCCCCAGAGCCTCCAAACAGAAAAAAAGCCCGGAGTGCAAACACGTCCTGTTAGCACTTCAGGGAGGCGGGGAGCGCTGCCGGGGTTTCTGGGCGCTGGGGATTGTGGAGCCTGTCGACACTCGGCCCTCTGGAACAATGAAAGCAAACAAACAATCAAATCCTCTTCCACTGGGAGCGTTTCAGAGGGAATGAAGGGAGGAAACGAGGAGCTGGAGAGCGAGGAGCGGGGTTTGGTACCTCTGAATTCCTCGGGAGGCTGCGTGGGCAGGGCACGGAGCGGGGATGGGAGCCGGAGGTGGTGAGGTGGGAGATGCCCTTCCCACATTAATCATGGAATGGTTTGGGCTGGAAGGGACCCCAAAGATCCTCTCATTCCAACTCCCTGCCATGGGCAGGGGCACCTTCCACTCTCCCAGGGTGCTCCAACCTGGCCTTGGACGTTTCCAGGGATGGGGAGTGACTCCAGCCTGGTCTGGTGGAATTCTGTGGTCAAATGAGGAGCCACTCCCAGGGACTCCCGGGAGAACCTCATCCCAAGGGGACCTTGCACGGGGCCAGAAATGTGTTTCCATCAGGTTTTATTCCTCCAAGACTCAGCTGGAGCCTCTGGCTCCTCCTGAGCACCCTCTGGCTGCCCCTGGTCCATCCTCCCTGGAGCAGGAGCGGCCGGAGCGCGGCCGTGCTGTGGGAGCCGGGATCTCCTTCCCGAGATTCCTTCCCTGCGACTGCAGCCGCTCATCCCACCGGGAAAACGCTGGAGCTGCGGGGCCCACGTTCCCCTTCATCCCGCGGGTTGGGGCGGGACCGACGGGAGCAGAGAGGGCCGGAGCTGGGTGCCCTTCACCTCCACAGCCCCGGCTGGGAAACCGAACCCGCTCCGGCGATCCGGGAGCTGCCACTCGTCGGGGGTGAGGAGGAGCTGTCCATAAAGGAGCTTTTATGGAGCTGCCTTTCATGACATCCAACCTTCCCCTGGTGCCACGGGGGGTTTCCCCCCGGGAGCTCCCGTTCCTGCCGTGACAGGGAGCGTTGCCGGCTTTCCCTGGAATGGGATCCGCGGCCGGATCGCGGTGGGTGGTCGGGGGAGTTGCGCAGAGCTCCTTTGCCTTTGAAGCCGTAGGGAAACTTTATCCCAGTGCATCCCCGTAATTCTTCTCCTTGGGACCTCTCAAGGGCAGCTGGATCGTTTCAGAGCAGGGAAACTTTAGCTCCTGGAAAACCTTGGGGAGTCAACTTCCCGGGATAACGCCGTGGGATGAGGGACAGCTCCGCTGCGACTCTTCCCCGTCGAGGTGGCTTTGGTTGCAAGGCCTTGGGCGCCCGTATCCCTCGGGAATGAAGGGATTCATTCCCTCCCAGACACGCAGGCCCAGAGCAATCTGCTCTCAGAGCCTCCCACTGATTCTTTTCCCGTCGGATTTGAGGAGTACAAACACCGAGCGGCGTTCACGGAGCGCTGGCCACGTGGGTTAGGGGGGTAATCGGTGAGATAAGGTCGGCGAGGATGATGCCATGATGGTTTTTTGCTTTTCTTTTATACCCCTTTGATACACTCTTTTATACAGCTTTATATGTTCCCTGTGCCTTTAGCTGACACAGTTATAATTCTTTAAGCTCGATAACTCCCCTCAGACCCAGTATTTCGTTAAGTTTAGAGACCAAACATTCTAAAAGCCCAAAGAACCCAAGGGCCTCTCCAGAGCCCATTCTGTGAACAAAGCCAGGCCCATCCAGGGGGAGGGTCCCTTGGGTGGGGGGTCTCACCCGAGTCCCTCATTGGGGAACCTTTGATAGCTGTGCTAATTAGCAAGGCCTGTAATTGTAAACTCATCACATTGTGGGGGCCATTTCTCCGGGGGGGACATCGGGGTGCATTTCGATGTGCATCTCATCGCCCCTAAGGATCCTTAAATAAACACCGAGGGAAAAACCCTTTTCCCTCTTAACTGCGTGCAGCTCTCTTCATTTTAAGACCAGGAAAAGGCATCAAGGAGAGGCAAGGGACTGATGGGGGCGAGGCAGAGGAGAGGGAGCTCGACCTCTTCGTGCCTCAAGGGGTGGAGGGGAACCACAGGAATGACGGTGTGGAGCTGTGGGAGAATCCATCCGATCGCTCGGAACGCGTCAGGGGTTGGGATTAAGATGATCTTAATGTCGTGCCCCGGCCCAGAAGTGCGGGGTCGCTCGAGGTGAGCGTGCTGCACATCCCACCCGGCAGCACCGGCCCTCGCCAGATGTCACTTCACTGATGGGTTGACAGCAAGGTGGCACTGTATAGCCGGGAACATCGCACCGGCACCGACTCCAACCTCCCCACTGGATTTACGGAATCACAGGACGGTTTTTCAATTAATTAGCTCCCCGCCATCCCGGGATAAAAATGGTCATTTCCATTCCTGGGAGGTGCTGCCGGTGCCAGGGCGCGTGGGTTTGGTTTAGCTGCCGTTCGATGTATAAATGGGTTATTTTTAGGCTGGGTCTGCTGGGAGAGTTCCGAGGCTGATCTGGTGAGAGGGGGAAGTTTTGTGCTCCGGCTCTAAATCGCTGTTCCAGTGCTAAAGCGCAGATTTCCTATGGAATTCCTGCGGGAGAAAGGGTTGCCAAGCACTGAAACAAAACTCCCCAGGGCGCTGGTGGCGTCCCCGTCCCTGCAGGGATTTCAGAGCCCTGTGGATGTGGCACTTGGGGACACGGGGCAGGGGTGGCCCTGGCAGCGCTGGGCATGAGTTTGGCTCGATCTTGGAGGGCTTTTCCAGCCCGGATGATCCTGTGGCTGTCCGGGTGTGTAAATGTCGCTGTCGGAGGAGCCCGGAGGTGTCCCAGCTGTCCGCCAAGGATGGGTAGATGGGACGTGGGCTTTCCAGGGAGCTGTGTCCCGCTGGAGCAGCAGCTGGTGGATGCTTTTAGGTGCCTGGAACGGCGCTGGAGGAGCTGAGCTGCTCGCAGTGACTGGCGGGTGGGTAATCGGGTGCGTGTCCACATCTGTCCCAGCGCCGCAGCTCTGCTCCCGGGGGGAGGACAGGTGGGGTTTGTCCCCGTCTAGGGCTGGGCGTGTTCCAGCTGTGCTCAGCCAGCTTCGCTTCCCAGCTTTAAATGTGCTTTTTGCCGTTTCAGGGAGGCGGGATTGGGGAATGTGGTCTCCCAAAGGCCGTTCCTGTGGGGGCGAAGGGGGAACGGCCGGGTGGGGGTCGGGATCTGCTCCCTGTGGGACAGGACAGGAGGGAACGGCCTCAGGCGGGGCCAGGGGAGGCTCAGGGTGGATACTGGGGAGAATTTATTAATGGAAAGGGTTTTCCAGCCCTGGCACAGGGGTGGAGGCCCCATCCCTGGAGGGATTCCAAAGCCGTGTGGATGTGGCTCTTGGGGACGTGGGCCAGCGGTGGCCCAGGCAGTGCTGGGTGTCAGTGATCTGAGAGGGCTTTTCCAGCCTCAGTGATGCCACGATTCCATGGTCCTTCGCACCCAAAATGAACCAACCAGGAATACCCTGGACTGATTTTCTGTCCTTCGGATTGGCTTTGTGTCCTGCCCTTTGATAAACCCAACACTTCGGCCTGGAAGTGGAACAAACTCCCCAAAGCATCACGGATTGCAGAAGATCAGAAACCCCGAGTGCAGTTTGGACCAAACATTGGGGGTACCCTCATCATTCCCCGATTTTCTGCATATCCCGAACAACACCGTGTGACCCCCAAGGTGGGACCAGGGGGTGCCAAGGGAGGAAGAGAGCAATTAGCCTAATGGGCTTTAATTGCAGATTCACGGAGTCGTTTAGGTTGGAAAAGACCTCTGGGATGGTCGGGCCCAGCCTTTATCTGATGAGGATGGAGGTGGCCAGGCCGCAGTGGGGTTTGCTGGGGGAGCGGGGTGGGGATGGAGCCAGCCCAGCACACCCAGACCCAGACCCCAGAGCAGGCCTGAGGCTGGGCAGAGGGAGGACACACTGACCAGAGGGGCTCCTTCGGGACCAGGAGGACGTCCTGGAGTCCAGGGCTGTCCAGGCAAGGCAGAGGGAGAGAGGATCCGTCCATCAGTGGGAAGGGGCTGGAGCCCCAGGAGCGGCTGAGGGCAGGGAGAGATGGGATGTTGGGAAGGAATTCCTGGCTGCGAGGGGGGGGAGGGGCTGGGCTGGAATTCCCGGAGCAGCTGGGGCTGCCCCTGGATCCCTGGCAGTGCCCAAGGCCGGGTTGGACATTGGGGCTTGGATCCACCTGGGACGGTGGGAGCTGTCCCTGCCCATGGATGGGGTGGAGTGGGATGATTTTAGGATCCCTTCCAACTCAAGCCATTCCATGATTCCATAATTCAACAATTCCCTCATTAATCCCATCCCAGAGAGAAGAAACTCCCAGCTCTTCCCTTCTCCAGGGCAGTTGTGACCCCGACTCTTTGCAGAGCACTGGGATGAACTTTCCATTGCTCTGAGAATTTTCTTGCTTTGAAGCCAAACGAGTCCCAGAAACGCTGAAGTTTGGAGTCCCTGGGAACAGCAGCACATGGCACGGATTTGGGGCAGGAATGACGGAGAGGTCCTGATGTCCAGTCCCTGATTCCCATCCGTGCAGTGTCCGAGGGAGGAGGGTTTTGAGGAGTTACTCTGACTCAAGTTTGAAAACGCTGCCGTGAGAACCCAGTCCCAACGCTGAGAGCTGTGCACCAGCTCCGACTTACAAAAACACAAATAAATACTGGAATAGTTGGTGTTAACTGGCCCATAAAAAAATAAATAAATGCTGGAACAGTTGGTGTTAACCGGCCCAGCTTCCTTGACCCAGCTCGTGTTTTCTGGATACCGCGCTGCGATGGCAGCGGTTGGATCCTGTGAGTCACCCCGAGCCTTCCTCTTGCTTGAGCAAACCCTGAGTTCCTTAAATTGGATAATTCAGCTCCCTGGCTCCGTTCTCGTCTTTTCTGATTAACTGGTCAAAATTTGGGCTTGGTTTCACCAGACAGAGCTTTTGTTTGCGGTGCTTAATCGGGAGGTTTCTGTGTTTCGGGGTGAGAGCTCTCGGGAGCAGCGCTTTGACTCCTGTGATTTTCGGCTGGTGTTTTTATTTTGGATCTTCCCACGGGTCCAGGCCGGGTGGGATGAGCTTGGAGCAGCCTGGTCGAGTGGAAGGGTCCCTGAGCATGGTCTTTGCCAAGCCAAACCCTTCTGCGCTGCCGTGGAGCGGTGGGTGCTGGGCTGGGTGGGGCCGGGAGTCCCTGGCGTTGGAAATCCCGGTTGCCGCAGACCCGTGGATTTTATTTGAAGCCCGCGTGCGTTTTCGGCACGGGCTGGAGCCCGATGTGCTGAACATGGTAAAACAAAGCCTGGCTTTTGTCTCGCGTGGTGTCAGACAGACAGACAGACAGACAGGCAGGCAGGAGCTGTAGGTGTGACCGAGGCCGTTTGGCATCTCCCCATCCTCCTGTTCGCAGCCTCGCATCTGCCCCGGTGGAAGAGCAAACACTCCCCCGATCTAATCTCGTTAAATGTTCCAGGCTGTAATGCCTTAATTTGGCTGCTGACATGAGGCTGCTGATGGGGAAACGAGGTGGGAATCGGCACTGACAGCCACGGGAGATTGGGATCTTTTGTTGCGCAGATTAAGCGAACCTGAGCTCCGAGCCCTGCCGGGTGTGCCCGTGACCAGAAATAGTCCCCGCAGCTGAGTCACGGCTCCAAACCACGCAGGGAGCTGAAATCGTGCTGCAAACGGCTCGGTTTGTTCTAATCCCGAGCTGTTACCGGCCTCTGGGGGATCCAAGGGCACAGGAATCCACGGCTGGAGCGATCCCGGCCGGGGTTTCCAGCCTGGAGAGGAGAAGGCTCCGGGGAGAGCTCCCTGCAGCCTTTCGGTGCCCGAAGGGGATGGAAAGGGAAGGGGGAGAGGGACTTTGCACACAGGCAGGACTCGAGGGAAGGGTTCTGAAGGAAAAGAGGAGAGGTTTGGGTGGGATGCTGCGGAGATACTCCTGGCTGGGAGGGTGCTGAGGTCCTGGCAGAGAGGTGGTGAACTCCTCATCCCGGGAAGTGTCCAAGGCCAGGCTGGGCACTGGGGCTTGGAGCAGCCTGGGACAGTGGGAGGTGTCCCTGCCCACGGCAGGGGTGGCACTGGATGGGCTTTAAAGCCCCTTCCAACCTCAACCATTCCACGATCTCGAGTATCTTTTCCAACCTCAGTGATTTCTGTGATCCTCTGTGCTGTAAAGAAACTAAAAAACGTCTTTTCTTCCTTTAATTTGTGGCGACTTGGAAGCGAAGTGGACAAAGTCTGTTCTTGCTCTGGTCCTCTTAATGCTTAAAATCTGGAAGGGGGAGGGAATCCTGCCTGGAATGCAGCCCCTGTGCGGGATTGCTTTTCCAAAGTGTTTGAAAACAATCACTTCTGCAGGAGCAGGGGCTCGTTTGAACAGCCAGTTCTGTCCTTGAGACGAACATTCCGGGATGCCAGAGGAAAATAGCAGGCTGGAATTCGCCTCGTGTTTGAGGTTAGCTCGAGAGGAGTTTTCAGCCGGGGTGGTTTTATATAGCAGCTCTCAGTGGAAACAGTTTGTCTGTCATATTTTTAGGTTCAGGGATTTCTTGGAGGTCACCCCGAGTTCACACTCCTCTCCCTCCTGCCCTGATGGAGGTAGGAATTCTCGTTTGGAGTGACTGGGGTCCAGAGCTGCTGTCAAACCACGTCCCTCTGTTCCAGCAGGTTCATGGGATGAGCGTGCACAGCTCCTTCCCCAGTTTGGGGGGAAAATCCTGCTTCTGTTTGAAACTCAGAATCCCAGATCGGTTTGGGCTGGAGGGAGCTTAAATCCTATCGATCCCACCCCCTGCCGTGGGCAGGGACAGCTCCCACCATCCCAGGCTGCTCCAAGCCCCAGTGTCCAGCCTGGCCTTGGGCACTGCCAGGGGTGAGGAGTTCAGCACCCCTCTGCCGGGACCTCAGCACCCTCACAGGCAGGAATTCCTTCCCAATATCCCATCTAACCCTGCCCTCCGTCTGTTTAAAGCCGTAATTTAGGGCACTTAATTATCCCTCTGCCTTTCAGCCACTTGAAACTCCTTCCAAAGGGCCCTTAATAGAAAGCAGAGGAGCCTCCAGCACGAATTTCTCTCCAGTAGCACATTTTTCCTATAGATTATCCTTTAATTTTCGTGGATGGGAATGTTCTGCTGCCGTAAGGGGGGAGCGCAGCCCGTGTGGGGCTGCGTGCAGAAATATATATGGAGTTGCCGACTTTTCCAAGAGGAAAAGGTGATGTCATGGGCTGTGGAAAGAATATTTTTTTTTTATATTCCTTCGCTCATCTGATCACACTTAGGATATAAATAGTGGGGAAAGGCACAAGGCAGTGAAACGAGACCCACTCCGGGAAGGCTCCCCGGAGCTCCGTGCTGGGGTCGGGCGGAGCTGGATCCATCCAGGGGTGTTTTCCAGCACATTAACGGCAGCGTGTGGAGCCATCTGTCACGGCTCGGAGGTGGCCAGCCCAGTCAGCAGCTCATTAGGCAGGGCCAGGAGTAAAAAATAGCCCAGAAAATCAGGATATAATGGGAGAAGGGGAGACTGGAGAGCTGGAGGAAGCAGAGGCCGTGCAGTGCTGTAATTTACTCCCTCGTTTGCTGCTGGTCCCCGTCAGCAGCTCCGGCCCACTTCCCACTGGGAATGCTGGGGATGGTCCCCTGGAGAAGGGAAAAATCCAGGGAGAGCTCCGAGCCCCTTGCAGGGCCTGAAGGGGCTCCAGGAGAGCTGGAGAGGGCCTGGGGCCAAGGGCTGGAGGGCCAGGAGGCAGGGAATGGCTTCCCAGTGGGAAAGGGGAGCTTGGGGTGGGATGTTGGGAAGGAATTCCTGGCTGGGAGGGTGGGGAGGGGTTGGGCTGGAATTCCCAGAGCAGCTGGGGCTGCCCCTGGATCCCTGGGAGTGCCCAAGGCCAGGTTGGATGGATTTGGATCCACCTGGAACAGTGGGAGCTGTCTCTGCTCGTGGGGTCAGGATGATCTTGAAGGTTCTTCCCACCCAAACCATTCCATGATTCCATGATTAATGGATTTTTTTCTGGGATGCTCAAGCACCAGCTCTGTGTCTGCCTAGGCTGAGTTGCCTCCTTGCCTGGAGAGGTGAAATGAGTGGGAAAGAAATGAGAGGTGAAAAGGTGCACGGGAGTGGTTGGGTTGAATTCCCTCGCTTCTCCTGCCGCTCCTGTGGGAGTCGCTGCGTTCCAGCCCCCCGCGCTTTGCTCCAGGGGAATCCTCACGTTTTCCACCCGTTTCACTCCAGTCGTGGACTGACACGAGTTTGATTTGCTTTACTTTTCCCTGGGCATCCCAGATCCCAGTCCAAGCTGGGGTTTGGGAGCAGGAGAGGTCGCTCAGGGGATCTTTCCATGCGTTTTGGAGCTGCGGAGCCAATCCAGCCGTTGTAGGATTTTGGGGAATAACGTCAATTATCGCTCGCTCTGAAGCTGCAGCTCTCATCCCTGAGTGAGACATGGACAAGGAAGGGAAGGAAATTCCTGCAGGAGTTTTGTTGCTTGACACTTCAGGTGAAGAGCAGAGGGATTTCCCCTGGGATTTCTCCTGCCCCACGGAGAGTGGGAGTTCCCTCCCATCCCACCTGGAGCTCAGGGCGACGGGATTCACATTCCAGGTCTGGCTGGAATGGAGTTCAGGCAGGAATTGAAGCTTTGAGCCTGGAATTGGAGCTTTGGGATTGCTGAGGCCTCGTTAAAGGGCGGCCTGAAGGACGGGAGCAAAGCGTTGGCACAACTTGGCACGAGTGAAACCCATTCGGATCCAGGGCCGGGAATCTCCTTTGGATTCCCCGTGGGATCTGTTTGCAGGGTTTAAATCATTTGGGGTGGTTTTCCCTTGAATGAACCTTTTAATCCTCCTTTAATCAGAAGCTGGGACCTCCTCTGGCCTGGGGAGGGGCAGGAGGGACCCCAGAAGGGCGGCCCCGAGCAGGAGCAGGGTTCCCTTTGGGCCACTGCCTGTGGAACAGACGGAATGCTGATTCCTTCAGGAATTCCCTCGGGAATACGTCCGGGGAGGTTTTCCCGGCTCCGGTGTCCTGGGAAAGGCTGGATGGGGTGGCAGCGAGCGCCATCAATGCCAGGCTTTGATCTTGGCTTAAAGATGGGGACCTGGGGTGGAAAATCCAGGTGGAAATTTTCCAAGTGGAGCCAATGACAGCTTTTCTTGAAGTTTTGGGCGGGATCTGGCCCTTGTTATTAATTAAATTCTTGCTGGTTTGTGTTTAGCTGCATTTAACTTCTATTCCAGTTGGGAATGCCGGGATATTTTCCCCATTCCAGGCAGTTTCCAATACCTTTGAGCGAGCACTCATCTCTGTCCGTATTGGCCGCTGTTTCGTCTTTTCTATCACATTCTTCCCCCTAAATCTCTCCTTTCCTTACTCATCCCCGTCTCATTCCATCCCATTTGTAATTCCCAGAGTTCTCTGAGAAGCAGGAAGGAAACAGAGTCAGGATCCAATGAGATTCCCAGGGCGGGATATCTGAAATAACTCCGATTTCTTTGAGAAGAAGAAAATATTCCAGGAGATGATCATGAAGAGTATTGGCCACAAAGGACCCGTGGACTCTCTGTCCCAAAAAGACAGACCAGGTTACTCAGGGCCTTTTTCAGACTCTCCAACCTCTCTGGACTCCTTCCCCACCTTTTTTTCCCACTGAGAAATGGTTGTTTTTTCCTGTACTTTCGCTGGTCACTTTGAGAAGGTTCTGGGGCTTTTTCTTCTCTGGAGTTGCCTTTTGGTTGGAAGGTCCCAAAAATCAACCTCAGAAACTTCAGCTTTTGGTTTGGGACCAAAGTGGTCCCAAAAATATTATTGTTGTTGTTGTTGTTGTTGTTGTTGTTGTTGTTGTTATTATTAATTTTTATTATTATTATTTTTTATTTTATTTTATTTTATTTTATTTTATTTTATTTTATTTTATTTTATTTTATTTTATTTTATTTTATTTTATTTTATTTTAATTTTATTTTATTTTATTTTATTTTATTTTATTTTCTAAATGAAAAGGTTCCACCTGCCCAGATGTCACAGAACCATGGAATGGGTTGGGTTGGAAGGGACCTCCAAGCTCCTCTTGTTCCAACAAGGCAGGGCCACCTCCCGCTGTCCCAGGGTGCCCAAAGAACGGGGTTCGTCTGCTCCTCAGGGTCAGTTTGAAGGTTTGTGTTGACCTGGGTTTGAAAAGGTTTGGAAAAGCATTCCAGTTGGCCAAGCTTCTCCGTCTTTTCCCGAGGAAGTGTTTCAGGATGAGCTCCCACCTGGTTTGCAGGTCCAGAATCCTGAAAAATTAATTACTAATATTCCCGATAATTAGTCCTGGAAAGCAGAGGCTGCTCCTCTCCCGATATCCCGTTGCTCCCGTCCCTCAGCTGTTCCCAAATCTCCGACCCCGGCCCTGGCAGCCCCGCTGGGCTGGAATGTGAACCGTGGAGCAGGAAAGTCCCGTGTTCCAGTCCCCGGAGCCGCTCACAGGAGCACAGCCCGGCCCAAGGACTCTGCCAAAGCCACTAATGGGATCCAGGTTCCCGGGATCGGGATGGAGCTGGCGGGAATGATGCTCCGGGGCTGCAGCTCCGCGCTTGGCCGCGGCCCCCGTGCCTCAGTTTCCTCCTGTCCTCCATGAGAACCGTGGATGGTTGTGGATATCGGGAGAAAGCCAAACAGTAATTGGGGGGGAAAAACAAAAAGGTGCTTTTTTTTTTTTCCTTTTAATGAGTGAAACTTCTCCTTGTGAACTCCTTTGGGACTGGAAACTCCTCTTCTAAAACATCCTTGAAAATTTAGGATGGGAAAGGGTCGTTTTTGGCCGCTGATGACCAGCAGCCCCTGGAGTGTGGTGGGTGGTTTGCACGGAGCAGCAGAGCCGGGATTATTGCTCCTGTCAGCCTGGGATAAATGGAAAACACACGGATGGATGGAGGCTGGAGCTGGAGCTGACAACGAGCTGAGTGATCGGCCCCGAAACCGGCGCAGAGCTCGTTAGAGCCGTCGCTTTTATTTGGGTTTTTACTCCCAGATTTTCCACTGTCGTTTCGGGAAGCTGCTTGTGGCTGCCACGGCAGCTGAGGAGCCCTTCAGAAACTTGGCCGAACGCTCCTCTCAAACCAGCTCTGACTCCTCAGGATTCCTGGGAGCTCCGTGCCCGGACGTCACAGCCGGGAGCAGCTCTAATAACCTACAAATGAGATTTGGGTTTTTAAGTATTTTACGCTGAAGGGATTTTCCCCTCCCCCCCGCCCCCAGTTTTTTTGGGTAAATGATAGGGTTGCAATCGGATCTCTTGATGAAATCAGCTTTTTGGGGGGTGGGGAAGGATTGGATGCAGCAGCCTGGCTCCGGCACGGGAGCTTAAGTCTGTCTTCCATCAAAAGGGCTGGAAATGGCTGCGTGTGTGATGGCATTCGGATTTCATGGACACGAGTCCGTCCCATGGCAGCAGCTGCTGCCTGTGGAGAGGTTTCTGGGGAGCTCAGAGCCCCAAATGACCCTTGGGAAGGAACTCCTGGCTGGGAGGGTGGGGAGGGGCTGGGCTGGAATTCCCAGAGCAGCTGGGGCTGCCCCTGGATCCCTGGGAGTGCCCAAGGCCGGGTTGGACATTGGGGCTTGGATCCACCTGGGACAGTGGGAGCTGTCCCTGCCCATGGATGGGGTGGCACTGGATGGGCTTTAAGATCCCTTCCATCCCAAACCATCCCATGACTCTCTGATTCTGCGACCCCTGGGAGCTGAGCTTTGGAGCAGGACTGGGCAGCTGGAGATGCCACCAGCAGCATCAGGGGAAAGCCGGATCTGGGAGGTCGGTGAGGCTCCCAGAGCCCTCCCAGCACCATCCTCACTTCACACGGGATGTCACCTTCCCGCTCCGGCCGCCCTTTCGGCTCGGGAAGAATCCCAGCAATCCCGGGAGCGCGGTGTTTTCCCAAGGGAAGGGCAGCACCACCGGGCTGCCTTCCAGAGAAACAAACACCCTTGGGAATGACACGTTGAAAACGCGGGAGAAACGCCTGGTGGGGTGGAGGGTTTGTTTTGGAGATAACGTCTCCCACCCCGCGTCCTCCGGCTCTGCTCCGGCTTTCCCCGCCCGTGGCTGGGGCAATGAGGAGCTTTCCCGTGCTTCCCAGATTTCTCTGTAATGCCACATTCATCCTGCCTGGGCTGGAGCCTTTATCAACATGTTTGGGTCGCTTTGCCCGTTTTTATAGTGACATCATCAAATTTGTCAGTATTAAATGATGTTTTCCCGTCACCTTTCAAGGTGTGAACAGCATCTTGGGAGAGACGACCTCAGGAGCAGTTCCCTCCTGCCAGAACTGGTCCTGAAGCCTAAATTTGCTTTTGGCGGTGTCGTAAATTAGGCTGGGGCTAAGTTAAACCCAAGCTCATATAGCTGATCTTTAAAACTGCAGGTTTTACCTTGAAGGTGAATGAATTAAAGTGGTTTTGTGTCATTCTCGTGCTTTTGGGGACCTCGGTGCCCTTGTTTTCCTCTGGCTTCCGTGCCCTGAGTCGGGCAAGTGTTTTCCAAGTCCTGGATGCTTAGCCTGGAGGAGAAGAGGCTTCAGGGAGATCTTCAGCACCTTCCAGGGCCTGAAGGGGGATTACGGGAAGGCTGGAGAAGAACTTTTCCAAGGACAGACAGGAATGGCTTTAAGGTGAAAGGCCGGAGGTTTAGATTGAGGGAATTCCTGGCTGGGAGGGGCTGGGATGGAATTCCCAGAGCAGCTGGGGCTGCCCCTGGATCCCTGGGAGTGTCCGAGGCCGAGTTGGACATTGGGGCTTGGATCCACCTGGGATGGTGGAAGGGGTCCCTGCCCATGGCGGGGGGTGGATCAAGATGATCTTTCAGGTCCCTTCCAACCCAAACCATTCCATGATTCCATGGTAATGTCAGCAGCTGGAGCTGCTTTGTGCATGCCTTTCCCATGGAATTGCTGGAAAAAAGGGTTAAAAAAGGAGTCCCGGAGCAGAGGATGTGAATTTGCAGAGAAACCTCTTGGCCTTGGACTTTGGGGACTCTCGGGGGTTCTCAGCCAGCGCCTCAGAGCTTGACCGCGTCTCTGCGGGGGTCAAGCGCGTTCACCTTCGCCGGAATCATCCAGTTGCACCGTGGAACGACGGTCCCGAGGGGTCCAAGCCCTGTACCATCAATCCTGTTTCAGCGAGGACGGTTTTCCTTGACACCTCATCAAGTGATATTTCCTCGCTGCCGCTCCGGCTCCCAACTGTCATCCCGGAGCTGTGGGATTTTTCCCGAGCGCGGTGCCAGCGGAGCCGAGGCGACTGTGGTTTGGTTGTAGCTTTAGGCTAAGCTAAGCCAGATGTTGTGGCCCTTTTTTTTTTTTTGAAGTCGTTCCTCCTTCTCCCGTCGCTCCCGCGCGCATTCCTTTCATTGCTGGAGCTTTTCGGAGAATCTCTGCTCCTGCAGGGAATCCTGGCCGGTGTTAATCCGTTACTTCTGGGCATTTCAGGAAAGAGCGAATCCAGCTGTAATTTACAGCAAACAACGCGCTGGGTTTGGGGTGAAGAGTCAGGAGAGCCACGGCCACCCCAGGTCACGCGGCAGAGCCAAGGAGCAGAAGAAATGATGGAGAAACCTCCTTCAGCCTCGTTTCCAAGAGCTCTTCCAGCGGTACTTGGAAGAGGGAGGGAAGGGAATTTCCACAGATAATTTTGGGAGTTGGGAAGCGCAAGGTTTGGATGATGTTGGGCAACTTTTGTCCTTGATTTTTGCACAGCTGTTGGAGGGCGTGTCCTACCTCATGTGGGACTTGAGGCTTTGTTCGAGTTCATCCGCTGGTTTCTGGTTCAGATTTTAAAAAAAAGCCCCAAAAAACTCCACAGCCACATGAATTGATAGGAAAACACCACAATGAGGCCAGCCTTGCCAACCAGTACATTTGAATTTCACGATAACTCTAAAAATGGGAAGAAATGGGGTTTTTTCACCTGTGAGCGGAGAGCTGCGAGTCTGAACCTTGCTCCAAACCTGCCAGAACTGCTCAAGAAAATTCCTTAAGAATTCCTGGTTTTCTTTCAGAGAAAATCCAAAGCATGGAGTGGTTCTTACTTACTGGTTCCATATTTTTTATTATTGTTGTTATTTTTTAAATTATTAGTGTTATTATTACAACACATTTCGGTTTTTGAGCTTGAGTGCCAGTAGTGGAGCCTGAGCCTCTTGGCCTCTGAATTTCGTTGGAAAAGCAATGAGTTAAAAATCGCTGCCTTTCCAGACGCCCTCGTTTTGTCTCAGGGCTGCAATTCTCGGGAGTTGGTGTTAATTGCTGAATAATCTCCATGACATTGACGATGAGTGACAACGCAATTACGGCGCTGGAGCTGCTCCGCTGAGGAATTTGGCTGCAGCAGCTGCCTGTGGTTCCCACAGGTGGAACCTTACCTCATTTCACCAGCATCTGGCTGTCTGGTGAAGGTGAAGCCAAGAAGAAGTTGAGCAATGGGTTCTGGTTTGAGCAGAACGAGGGGATGAAGCAAAGGCTGGGATTTGTTGGAAGGACGGTCGTGTCCTTCCCGTGGTCCAGCCCAGCAGCAGCGTTGAACAGAATCCTAAAAACTTTGGGGTGGAAAGGACCTTCAATCCCATCCCATTCCCACCCCATCCATGGGCAGGGACAGCTCCCACTGTCCCAGGCTGCTCCAAGCCCCAATGTCCAACCTGGCTTTGGGCACTCCCAGGGATCCAGGGGCAGCCACAGCTGCTCTGGGAATTCCAGCCCAGCCCCTCCCCACCCTCCCAGCCAGGAATTCCTTCCCAACATCCCACCCCAAGCTCCCCTTTCCCACTGGGAAGCCATTCCCTGCCTCCTGGCCCTCCAGCCCTTGGCCCCAGGCCCTCTCCAGCTCTCCTGGAGCCCCTTCAGGCCCTGCAAGGGGCTCGGAGCTCTCCCTGGAGCCTTCCCTTCTCCAGGGGAACATTCCCAGCTCTCCCAGCCTGGCTCCAGAGCAGAGGGGCTCCAGCCCTGGAGCAGCTCCGGGGCCTCCTCTGGGGTCTCTCCAGCAGCTCCACGTCCTTGTGCTGTTGGCCCCAGGGCTGGGACATCCCTGGTTTGAATTAAATTTATGAGTAAGTGAACCCCTACAATTCCAGCCACAGGATCCACACCCCAGCCTGTGTCTGTGTGTCCGTGGCAGAGCGGTGACCTCGGTCTCTTGTTGTAAACCCCCCCAGATCCATTTTTGTGCGCGAAACCAACCTGTTCCCCATGTTTTAAACCACGGGTTTGTGACCCTCAGTCACAACTGGAGCTACCTGGGCGGTCACGGGGTGAGCAGGTGATGGAAGTGCTCCACCAGACAAGTTCACAGCCAGGATTTACTCCCCTGCAGTAAAATCCTAAGGACCACTAAGCTGGGTTTAAACACCAGGGAGATCTATGGGCCTTGTCCTCTGGTGAGATGAGAGTTACTCCCAGTGATAAACTTTGCCTGGTCAGGCGCTGAATTTGTGACGTGTTTAGGAGTGTTGCTCTCCCAGCTTTCACTCAGGAGTGTCTCAGATCATTAAAAACACAAATTAAACTTCCAGGCAGCCCTGCCTGAGCCGGAGGGGAAGCTTTGTGCTGGTTTTACAGCCTGGGAGCTCACACAGCGATGGTGTTTTAGAGCAGCAGAGCTCCTCCATCTCAATTCCCACCACCCAGGCTGGCGCTCTGCTCCGTGCCTCACAGTTGGGAAGTTTAAATGGGATTTTCAAGCGGGATGTGGGGCAAATGAAGGATTCTTTTCACCTGAAGTGATGGCAGAGGCCTCTCCTGGCTCCTAGGCTGGGTTTCAAGCTGAGGCAGCCTTTGCCCAACTCGGATGTTGGGTTTCGGGCCCGGGCTGAGGTGTGAGGCCAGGCTTTGTTGGCAGGCTGGAGCTGTAACCTGATTAATCGGAGCAGGTAGAGGGGAACACGATCCATCAGCAGCACCGCTGGCAGCACAGCCCGGCCAGCAGGGAATTTTTCATCAGGGGCCCTCCGAGAGGAGGTGTACGTTACCGAGGGGGGAGAAAGGAGAGAACCTCAGCCAGGCTTTCATCCGCGGGGGTATTGCCTAACCCGCGAGGAATCCTTTCATCAATAAATTACGAGAAGAATGGGAAAGTTTCGAAAGATCCGCCTGTTAGCGTGCTCTCACCCGGCAAATTTAAGGAACATTATATTTTGGCCTGGGCTGCCTCGCAGGAGCGCGGAGGTGCGAACAGGCAGCCCGCGGAAGGTGAGACCTCGCCGCGTGCGGCGGGGCCGGGCCGGGCGCGGAGCGTCCGTCAGCGGAGAGCCGAGGAGGCGAACGCGCCGCGGCCGCTGGGCCGGGATTGAATAACGGCAGGAAAAACCCAGCAGGCGCCTTTTGTTCCCCCACCTGGCCGCCGGCCACGCCGCGGATCCTCCCTCGGAAGGGCGGCCGTGGCAGGGATGACATCTGGGCGGCCGTGGCAGGGCTGGCATCTGGGCGGCCGTGGCAGGGCTGGCATCTGGGCGGCTTTGTGACGGCTCCTGCCTGGCGCCCGCGGGGATCCCCAGCCCNTGACGCGGGGGTCGAAGCGCTCGTCTCAGCTCGGGTTTAAATGCTCCTCTCTCGGGTTTAAATGCTCCTCTCTCGGGTTTAAACGCTCCCGGCTTTAATCTCTCATAACCTCTGTGTGACAGCGAGGAACAAAAGAGGTTTTAGCGCCTTTCCAGGGAGGTGTCGGGGCACGCTGTGGGTGCGTTGAGCAAGAGCCCCGGTTCCTGGAGGGATTCTCCCCGTGCCCGGGGCAGCAAAGTGGCTCCAGGATTGCACCTCCGTGTCCGTGTCCCTCGCCCCGCGCTCCCTCGCTTGTGTCAGCTGGCACAGGCGCAAGAGCTAAGTCAGAACAGAAAGCAGAAGAATTCTGGGCCCTGATCGAACTCCCGCGGTGTTTACGGGGTGGAAACTTCCCCAGAAATGCAGATCTCCAAAGGCCTCTTGCTGGCGACGTGTTTTTGTTGCTGGTTTTTCAGGAATTCTGCACCACGAGTCGCCTGCTGCTGCTGCTGACAATTGGGCAAATGATTTTAGTGGCAGTGAAAGGGGTCGTTTGTGAGGGGTGATGAGCGGGGAGCAAACCAGAGCTGGGATTTACAATCCGCTTGCTCCCATCCTGCCCTAATTTCCTCGTGTTTGCTGCGTGCAGAGAGTTCTCCGAGTCCCACCTCGAGCGCGTTGGCTTCTCCAGCAGGCACCACCAGCACAGGGAGCCTCGGCTCTTGGAGTTTGGGGTGCCTCGTGTTCGTGGAATGGTGGAATTGTGGCATCATGGCCTTGGTTGGGGTTGGAAGGGACCTCAAAATCATCTCATTCCAAGGGCAGGTCCGCCTGCCCCACGCTGGGTGGTGAATGGGAGTTGGACCCTCTTGGATCCCACTGTCCATCTCTTCAGGAACTCGCAGGCTGTTTTCCTGCAGCTGTGCCCAGCAGAGCCTCTCCAGGGACAGTCATCCCACAGCCAGCGCCGTTCCACGGTCGCAGCCGGAGAAAACGTCCCCGCAAAGCGAATTTCCCGTCGCCCGCCGATCTGAAGCTCGCGCACCGTGACTTCTCCTGTGTCCCAACTCGGCTTCCCCCAGGAGAGAGAGAATTTCAGATCTTTTCCTGCAGAATCTGCTCTCGGTCTGGACGCTGGCGAAGAAGGGATGGCTGGGAGCCTTCCTGATAAATTTCTTTTTTTCCAAAGCAATGAGGCCTTGCTGCAGGGCGAGCTGCTGAATTACAGCCCGCAGGAACCGCTGGTGTCAGCTCGGAGTAGCTCCGGATCATCGTGAAGGACGAGAGACAGGAGGAATTTTAGGTTTTTCAGTGTTTTGACTGGCAGGTTTTGCTTCATTTTGATCCTGACCGTTGCAACCCCAGTAATTGATGCTGCAGGAATCTGTGATTAATATCCCAGTGTGCCTTTCTCGCACGAGAAGGAAAATGCTTCTGCCATACGTGAGCAGCTCTTAGGGATCTTTCGGCTGGATTCCTTTGGAGTTTGTCTTCCAGAGGCACGCCAGATCTCCTACCAGCCCCGAATCAGAAAGTTCAGGTGGTGAGAGCTTCAAAAGGCATAAATCTGCTCTTTGCCCTACATTTCGAGCGAGAATATCCAGGAGAATCTGCGGAGTGCTGTGTGGGGTGGATCCCTGTGGAATATCCGGGAGAATCTGCGGAGTGCTGTGTGGGGTGGATCCCTGTGGATCATCTCTTGCATGTGGGACTTGGTTATCAGACCCTGAATTCATCACTCCGGTTTCTGGGGGCTTTGGTCCTCCGGTTCCTTACAAACACAGAAAAACAGGGCTCTTCCCATGGCTCTGGATTTGCTCTGCTGCCGTTGCCTTGGGAATGTCAGTTCAGCCTCCTTGAACCTCAGCTCACCTCAAAGGATGGTGAGAAACCTCGGTGATGTGGAACAAAGTCCTCCTAAAACCTTGAGCGGACCAGATGAGTTTTATCCCCATCCTTTACACCTTCATGGTATAAATCCATAACTGTTTCCCAGGGATAATTTCCTAATTGTAGAATAGGAAGGAATTCCTGGCTGTGAGGGAGGGGAGGCCCTGGCACAGGGTGCCCAGAGAAGCTGTGGCTGCCCCTGGATCCCTGGCAGTGCCCAAGGCCGGGTTGGAGCACCCTGGGACAGTGGGAGGTGTCCCTGCTGTGGCAGGGGTGGCGCTGGATGGGATTTAAGGTCCTTTCCAACCCAAACCATTCCATGACCTCGAATGTCTTTTCCAGCCTCGATCCAGCCCCGCAGGGTTTCTCAGCCACGCGTGGATCTGGGGTCACAGGCGGCTCCAGCAGCACGTCTTTGGTGCTGACCTTGCGGGGCAGGAGCGTAACAGGATCGGCAAAGCCGTGGGCGTGCTGGGGCAGAGGGAAGGAGGAAGCCAGAGATCCCTTATCAGGCAAATCCTGCCTCGGAGGTGCTTCCAACCGTTTGGAGCGGAGCCAAGCTCATCTTCGGAGCTCCGCTGCCAAAATTCCCACAAGGACTTTATCTGATCCGCCAGGAAAGGGAGCAGCCTCCAGTGCTTCCCGCACGGTGGGGTGTCTCCGAGGGGAGGCTGGGCTGGGCTCGCACCTGCCTGCGGGAGACGGGGAGCCAGAAACAGGAGCCAGCGTTTTTTTGGAGCACGAGTCCTCGGCGGAGCGGCTGCGGCTCGGGCCGTGCCGACCGCGGGGTCTGGGAGCGCTCAGGCCCAGACGTTCTCGTCTTGGATTACGGGTTTGCATCTGGGAATGTCGGGCATCAGGTCAGGGATGTCACCTTGGTGGTGGCAGTTCTTGGAGCGTCCGGGGGTTTTCCTGGCGGCAGTGCCGTTATTTCCGTGGTTTGCTGGTGGGGATAAGAACGAGGATGGTGGCGGAATCGTGGAATGGTTTGGGTTGGGAGCGGGTTAAAGGCCGTCTGTGCCTGCAGCGAGCCAGGACAGCATCAGTTAGATCAGCCCGCTCAGAACCTCGTCCAGCCTGACACTGGAAGTTTCCAGGGATGGAGAATGGAGAGGAATTCTGTAAAACAACTCCGCCAATTGGGAGGACCCCCCCAAAAATGCTCCCACCTGCTCCAAAACCCCGCAGGCAACTGCCTGACAACCAAACCAAAGCTTGGGTGATTTCTTCCAGTCCATTTTATCTCCTGACTGTGGGTTACAGCTGGGTGAGCGAGGCGGGGGCTGGGCACGGGGGGGCTGGGAGTGGCAGTGAACATCGGGAGGCAGGAATTCTTGACCTCACTGAAGGGGCACATCCATGCCCAGGCGATAAGAGCCAGATCGCTGAACCAGGAAAGAAAAGAAAACAGCGTTTATGAGTCAAACCTGGTGTTTGGAGGAGCAAACCTCAACCTCACATCTCCCCTCGTGCTCAGATGGCAGCTGATTAAAAATCCAGGTATTACTCACCAGATTTTATCAACTTTCCACCCCTGAAGGGCCCCCAGATACCATCGCCACGTTCGGTGTTCGCACGTTTTAATTTTGGGGCAGCCCGTGGTCTTGTTGGGAGATGTCAGCGCTCTGCCTTTCGGAGTCTGCCCACAAAAAATCCCCAAAAAATGGAAAAACCGTAAAAAAACCCCAACAATTCTGGAGAGGACGAAGTGGCAGGAGGTGCCTGACGAGGGTGGTGTTCTCCCGTGTCCCCTCTGAGTTGTTCGGGATCTGATCAGATCAGGTTCCTTCATATCTCAAGCCAGCTTGGAGGGTTCTGACAGCTCCGAAACACTCAGTGAACTTTATCAGGCGGAGATTTTCAGCTGGAGTCTGGGCTGGAACCAGCACAATCCCTGCTTCCACTGCTGCCAGCTCCGGGGTTTTCTGATTTAATATGGGGAGCGGTGACAGGACCCTTCTGTCTTGGCCATAATGAGGTGGGAAAATCATCCTGGCTCCTAAACTGGGTTAACTGGTGAGCTTCACTCCCTGGAAGCTCGGGAGGGTCTGCCAGGTGCTCTCCAGCTCGTGGTGGAGAGGAGGAGGCTGGAGTTGGTTCTCCTGGTTTGAGTTCTTCCGTCTCCTGGATGAGCAGAGTGGGCTCTTGTGGAGGATGTGCCGTGAATCCCTGTGCTCAGTCCGTGAGTGATTCCCGGTGTAATGGCTGGACTCGGTGATCCAGAGGGTCTTTTCCAACCTAAAAGTGGTTCTGCGGAGCCGTGGTGGGCCCGAGCTGAGATTAATTAACTTAAAGGGTTAAAGGATTGCTCGGTCAGGGCTTCCTTCCATCCAAGGAGGGATCTGTGAGCCCCACGCTGCAGGAAAAACTGCGACCGCTCTCTAGGGAATTGGGAAGACGTGAGGAATACCCTCCTGGGAAAGCTGGAGGTGGATTATTGTCCACTAAGAGATGGGCAACGCTTTGGGACAGCCGGGACCAAGTCCAGAGTGAGCCATTGACCCTCAAATTAGTGAATATCAGCTGTTAATCAAGAAAAAGGTCCAACTTGTCAACAATACAGTAAATTTTACTTTATATTCCACCATTTTGAGGCACTTCCAGGGGAAGGAACCGTAAGGCTGGAGGACACAAAGTGCTCCAGGGGTTTAGGCCAAGCCAGAGTCTCGGCTTTTCCTCGCTGCTCCGTCAGCGAGCAAAGAGCAGGATCAGCCGAACGTGTTCCCTGTGTTTTCTTTCCCAAAGCTCCAAACCCATCCAATTCCCCTCTCAGCAGCTCAGGGTTTTTTTTCCTAGGACTGTCATTCCCGACTGAACCTATTTTTTTTTTTTTTCAATTTC
>VXBT01009881.1:53898-65295 GCA_013400235.1 Oriolus oriolus | reverse complement strand
TTTTTTTTTTTTTATTTTTTTTTTTTTTTTTTTTTTTTTTTTTTTTAAAAATCCAAATCAATTCCGCCCGGAGCCTCCTCATGCCGGGAGCTCTTCCATTAATATCAGATGGGGAAGGCGGGCCAGGCCCTGAAAGTGGATATAGTTTGCATTTGAAGGAAGGTTTTGTGTATGAAACTGAGAAATGCGTCCCAGTCTGACACCGGTGATTGATTGCAGCTCTGCTAAAGATTAGCCAGACGTTTCAAGCACCGCAATTACTCATGTGTTGGGAGCTGGATCTATATTTAAACTGGGCCTAACAACGGGCTGGACGCCGGGTTCTGCTCCCGCACAGGCCCCGCGCCGGAGCGGGGAGGGAAAAGGCGATTTTTGGGGTTGATTATTGGATTTTTCCGCGGCTTTTCGGTGCCGTGGGAGTCTCCGGCACGGCCAGCCCCATGCACACATGATGTCAATTAGGGTTGAGCCGGCCTTGGCACCGCAAAGACGGGGTGGGACACGGCCAGGGAGCACAGCGGGGACCTGGAGGGGTCGTGGGGAGCAGTTTGTGGCCGGGGTCTCCATCAAAGAGCTCCCGGTAACACCAGCAACCCCCAGAGCCTCGTGGGGAGCCTGGGCCCGGCGGTGGTGGCAGAGTGTTTGGGGATCAATGGGTTGAGGCTGTAGGATAAAAACAGTTGGGTTTTTGCCTTCCCTGCTGTTGGTGGAGGTGGAAACCCAAGCCAGGAGCTGACTGAGGGATTTCTGGTGATTTCTGTGGATGGGCAGATGGATAATGGTGCAGCTTTCTGCTCCACCAGTTGAGAAACCAACCTAAGGTGACGTCGCCTCGGTGCAGTTGTGCCCTTCAGTGACACATCCTGAGCCAGAGATGCTCCGTTTCTTCCTGGAAACAAGCAAGGACACTTTGCAAACCCCCAGATTGCCCCTCTTTGCCGGCTTTTATCATGGAATCGTGGAATGGGTTGGGTTGGAGGGAACTTCAACATCACCCATTCCCACCCCATCCATGGGCAGGGACAGCTCCCACTGTCCCAGGTGGATCCAAGCCCCAATGTCCAACCTGGCCTTGGGCACTCCCAGGGATCCAGGGGCAGCCACAGCTGCTCTGGGAATTCCAGCCCAGCCCCTCCCCACCCTCCCAGCCCGGAATTCCTTCCCAACATCCCACCCCAAGCTCCCCTTTCCCACTGGGAAGCCATTCCCTGCCTCCTGGCCCTCCAGCCCTTGGCCCCAGGCCCTCTCCAGCTCTCCTGGAGCCCCTTTAGGAACTCTGAGCTCTCCCTGGAGCCTTCCCTTCTCCAGGGGAACATTCCCAGCTCTCCCAGCCTGGCTCCATGAGAATTTTTCATTCCTTGAATTTTCTGGTTGCTCAGCTCTGCCTCAGGACCCGGCAGTGCTCCCCACGGTCCTTCCCTTGCTCACAACTCCCAATTTCCCATCAGTGTGAGCAAGCAAACCCCGGCTCATGGATTTGGTTCGCTTGAAGGCTTATCCTGGAGATTTTTTGGGGGGCAAAAACAATGGATTTGAGTCTCTGGATGACTTCTGAGAGGTCTGGGAAAGGTAACTCAGACAGCGGAGCCTCTTGCCAGCGAACCTCCATCAATTATTGACTGCGCTGCTCTCGCTGCCGGGTTTGGAGCGCTCAGCAGATCAAAGGGAGGCCGGGACCCCTTGGCTTGGGGAGAGGGGACGTGATGTGCCGGGAACGCTGCTGGAAAACGCGGCCTTATGATGTGTTTCATTTCGGGAAGGCCGGGGGACAGCGCGGTCACGGCTCCGGGGTCGCGGCGCGGAGATTCCTCGGAGCGTTCGTCACCCGCGGGGATTCGCGGCTCACGGCCAGCGTTGCAGCTCCCGCTGCTCCGTCAGGAAAACAGCTTTAACCGCTTTCCCAGTGTTTCCCGGTGCCTTGAGAATTCCCAGATCCAGTGAAACCTGCCAAGTAGATGAGGATGATGAGGGTGATGAGGATGATGAGGATGAGGATGGACGTGGCAGACTCAGGGCGCGACGTGGCCGGGAAAGGGTTCCTTGGTTCCCTGCCCTCCTCCTGCTCTGCCAGTGGAATTCCTTGATGGAATTGATGGCGTAATTGAGCACAGGTGATTTTTTTTTCATTAATTTAGAAATATGGAGATGTGTTGTTTTGATCCCGTTCGGGGATGATTTATCCCTCTGGAGCGCTGCAGCTGCTCGGGCTCCGGAGGAGTTTGGCTTCACGTGCTCTCACCTCTCCTGCTCTGCAATATCAATAACCCTCCCTGTTCCTGGGTGGAATTCGGGGGTTTTTTTCCCCCAAATAACCAATTTTTGGGGGATGAGAAACCCTGCAGAGTTATTGATGGGTGTCCCAGAGCCTCCTGCTCCCACCACGGGTTTGGAAAGGGGGGAACGAAGCCTAAAAAGCCGATGGAAAAGGGGAATGTGAGGCAGGAGAGCAGCTTTAGTATTAATTACTATTAATGACTATTAATGAGTATTAATGAGCTGCAAGGGTCATTAAGCCCCAGGGAGGGGTTGGGAGCACCTGGGAATCTTTTTTGGGATTTATTCCTGCTCCATGGTAATGCCCTCGGCTGTAGGGATTGCCCTGTGCTGTTACAGCCCTCTTCCCTGGGGAAAAAAAGGAGGAAAAAGAAGAAAAGGGAGGGAAAAGGAGGGGAAAGGGAGAGAGAAATGAGAAAATGGGGGAAAAAGGAAAAAGGGGAGGGGAAAGAAAAGGAAAAGAGGGGGGAAATGAAAAAGGGGGGGAATGAAAGGGGAAAAGAAAGGAAAAAGGGATTAAAAATGGGGGAAAAGGAAAAGGGGAGGGGAAAAGAAAAGGGGCAATGAGAAAGGGGGGAAATGAAAAAGGAGGGGAAGGAAAAAAAATGAAAAAAGGGGGAAGAGAAAAAGGAGAAAAACAATAAGGCAAAAAGGGGGAAAATAGAAAAAAGGAAAAAGAGGGCAAGAAAAAAAGGGAAAAAGAAATAAAAGAAGAAGGGGAGGGGAAAAGAGTGGGGGGGTAAGGAAAATCAAAATATAAAGGNGTAAGGAAATCAAAATATAAAAGGAAAAAAGAAAAAAGAAAAGGGTGCAGGATAATGAGGTGGTGAAAAAGACCCCCAAAAGAAAGAAAAAAAAAAACAGAGGAAAGAAAGAAAAAAGAAGGGGGAAAACAGGAAAAAAAGGGAAAACGAGATTATCCTGAAGTTCCCTCCCATTCCAAATCATTCCGTGATCCTCTGAACCAGGCAGGAGATGTTTGGTCCCTTTTTTCCCAGGGTACCCGAGGCAGCGCACAGACCCCATCCCTGTATTTCTCCCTATAAATCCCTGTATTTTCCCTCTGAACCCCTGTATTTTTCCCTCTGAATCCCTGTATTTTTCCCTATAAATCCCTGTATTTTCCCTCTGAACCCCTGTATTTTTCCCTCTGAATCCCTGTATTTTTCCCTATAAATCCCTGTATTTTCCCTCTGAACCCCTGTATTTTTCCCTCTGAATCCCTGTATTTTTCCCTATAAATCCCTGTATTTTCCCTCTGAACCCCTGTATTTTTCCCTCTGAATCCCTGTATTTTTCCCTATAAATCCCTGTATTTTCCCTCTGAACCCCTGTATTTTTCCCTCTGAATCCCTGTATTTTTCCCTCCAAACCCCTGCACCTTTCCCGAGCCGCGTCGCCCCTGGGAGGGAGCTGCCGGCAGGAGCTTCGCTCCACGCGTTGCTTTGGCTCGGGGAAGGGGACGAGCGGAATTTATGATGCCGAGAGCCCCCACTGTCAGGATTTCCAAATCCAACATGTGCTGGGCTCAGAAAAAGCTGGTTTTGTTCCTGCAGTTAAAGCACCACAGAAATATCCGAGGGATGAGGTGCTCCAGGCTCCACGGATCACGGAGCTCGGCCTTGCTGATGTCGATAAACTGGGTTCTGCTAGGCTGGGATTTAGGTTTTTGGGGTTTTAGAGCTGCTGTAGGTTCGTCTTTGGGGTCGGGGGTCTAGTTCTGGGCACCCTGCTAAGAAATAGGAGCCGTGACCCTGAGCTCTGCCTGGCCCTGAAGCTTTGCTGACAGAAATTTCGGCCTCCCAGACAAAAGGGAGGGGGAAGAGATTCCAAGAAACGAAGCAGGTGAGGTCATGTGGAGGTGAAAAGAGGCTGAAAAGCGGGAATGGGGCTGGGACAAACCCGGCGGTGGCTCAGGAACAGCAGAGCGGCCCGGCCAAGCCTTCCTTGCTCAAAAAAAAACCAGGAAAAAGGGATATTTAGGGAAGCGAAGATGAGAATAAAATTGGGAATGCAGAGGCGAGACCCTCCAAGGGTTTCGTGTTTGCCATGGAGCCAACTTGCAGGTCCCAGTGGTGTTCCCAGAAAGGACCTCCAGCCGTCATCCCACTGCCACTGTCCCTTCGGTGTCCTGGGGGCTGTCAGCTGCAGGCCCGGCTTTTCCTGGGAATGCTCCAGGAGCTGGAGCCAAACCTGTCCTGACCGGGACGCCCCAGCAGTTGGGGGGTCACCTCGGGGGGTCACCTTGGGGGTGTCACCTCGGGGGGTCAACTCGGGGGGTCACCTTGGGGTTGTCACCTTGGGGATGTCCCCTTGGGGGGTCACCTCGAGGGTGTCACCTCGGGGGACTTGCACAGTGACCGGATGTGCTTTTTCCATCTGACCCCCAATCCCTGGCGGTGCCCAAGGCCAGGTTGGACATTGGGGCTTGGAGCCACCTGGGATAGGGGAAGGTGTCCCTGCCCATGGAGCGGGATGGGATTTAAGGTCCCTTCCATCCCAAACCATTCCAGGATTCCATGAAATCAAAGGGAAGCATCGATCACCGTCGATTTGTATCCATGAGGGGGGAAGAGCTGGAAAATTCAGCTGGAATTTGCTCCATGGCAACAGTGGGTTGTCCCAGCACTGGCTGTCTCTGAGGTGCAAGAAAATTTCCAGGGAAAAACCATCTCTGGAAGGATAATTTGTGCCCTAAGGCAGAGTTTGATAATCCTTTAAAAAAAAATCCATTTACAGAGCTGAGGAGAATTAAAAGATTTATTTATCTAAAACAAAGTTATTCGAGTTTTCTGCTGCAAAATTCCCGCCTTTTATATATTGTTAAATATTCCGGAAAACTAAGGAAGGGTTGAAGTGATTTGCTCCAACTCCCATCAACTCCAGCTGAGGGCTTTGATGATAAACTGCCAAGGAACCCAGGATTTTGGGGTTTATCCTTAAAAATCACGTATTTCCAATCCTTATCTGTGCCGTTGGAGAGGTTTAGGGTGACGTTTTCCTGGGAACTGATTTTTAAATAAGGATTTTCTCTGTTATTTTGAGTGGGATCTGTGGGTGGGATTGTTGGTGGAGCAGGTGAATGGTGAGATCCCGATGATCCCGTGGGATGCTCCCGTGGGAATTCCCTGAGGCCATAAAAGCTCCTGGACTGAGACTCAGATCCACCTTGCGGGGCTTCCTCAGTGGGAGATGGGACCCAAAGTCTCCACGACTTTATCCAAGGTGCAAATTTATTGATGAGGTTTTGATTTTAGGGGAAATTTCTCCATGGGAAAGGTTCTCCGGCCCAGGGCAGTGGTGGAGTCCCTGTTCCTGGAGGGATTTAAAATCCCTGTGGATGTGGCACTTGGGAATGGGGTTTAGTGGTGGGATTGGCAGTGCTGGGGAGCTCAATGGCCTTAAAAATCTTTTCCAGCCTTAATAATTCCATAATTTTACGTTTCTGTCTCTGCTTGCTGTCAGGGCCAAATCCTTGGGATTTCCTTCAGCAGTCCTGTTTTGCCCCGCATCAAGCGGGATGTTTTCTATGGAAAGAGAATTTTTCAGTTGTTTTAGCAAGATTCCTTTTAAAAAAGGAAAAAAAATAGAGCCTGGTGTCTTTTGGGGGCTCCTCGTAAGGTTTTATGGGTTCGGTGCCTTGAGCTCGGTTTGTGCCGGATGAACTCCTCTTCCACGTGCTGGGAAAGAGGCACTTCCTGGCTTTCCCCTGGAACCTGAATCCCTGGGAATGGCTGAGTAACCAACCCAAGCACAACAAGGAATCGAGGGGTGCAGGGAGAACCCTCTGACGGAAGGTGTTCGTCACCGTGCCCTTGGTGCCGTCACAAGCCGTCCGTGACAATCCTTGGCCACCCTGGTCTTGAAAAGCATCGGGAGTGGTGGCGGCGTCCCCTGCACGTCTGTCCCAGCTGCCACCAACGCTCTTCCACAGCTGGGCACCAGCGTTAATTGGTTTTAATTCCAGCAGGAATTCCCTGCTCCTCCTTGAAGAGGCTGTGAGGGTGGTCAAACAGTGGGATGGAATTCCCAGAGCAGCTGGGGCTGCCCCTGGATCCCTGGCAGTGCCCAAGGCCGGGTTGGACATTGGGGCTTGGAGCACCCTGGGATAGCGGGAGGTGTCCCTGCCCATGGATGGGGTGGGACTGGGTCACCTCCCAACCCAAACATTTCACTACTCTGTTATTCCCTTTTTTCCTTATTTCTGCCCTTTCTCAGCAGACTCGCCTCAGGATTTTTCCTGCTAAGTCCCTTTTTTTATCTGAATGTTGGATTTAATGTCCTGAACTCAGAATTCCAAGTTTTCCGTTACATTCCCCAAATCTTTCACTCCCGTGCAAACGTTCCCACAGTTTTTGACCAACCAGAACGTGCTCCCTGGGGAGATAATCCCAGAATCCTCAAGGTTGGAAAACACATAAGGAACACTGTCGGTTATCCAGAGAAGCCGGGGCTGCACCTGGATCTCTGGAAGTGCCCAAGGCCAGGTTGGACATTGGGGCTTGGAGCACCCTGGGATAGTGGGAGGTGTCCCTGCCCATGGCAGGGATGGAATTGGATGGGCTTTAAGATCCCTTCCATCCCAAACCATTCCATGATTCCATATTATCCCCCACAAGGAGGATTTTAGGGTCTTCTGGAAGTTCTGAATCCAACCCCCTTTTCCCCGGAGCTGTGGGACACGTCCCTGCCTTTGCTGCTGATTCCTTGCCCCGCCCAAGCAGGACCCCGCTCCTGATCCAAATTCCAAGTTCCAAATCCCGTGGCTTCGCTTCTCCTGCTGCTTTTGGTGTGTCCGGGTCCCTGTTTGTTGGACCTTTCTCTCTCCCCCATCCCCTCCATCCTCACGTTCCCTCTCCATCCCCGGCCACGGCTCCGCTCTCCGAGCGCCCGGAGAGGAGAATAAATTGTGCAGAAAGAGCTTCCCTGCCTCTGAATTCCCCCTGGATCCCCTCCTGCCCGGGATGTAATTAATGCTGCCATTGTTCTCCTCGGTTTGTATATTTAGATGGCCTTTTTGTTTAAAGTTGGTTCCTCCCTGCTCCTTGGAATATCTCTCCGGGGAGGGAAATGGATGATATTCCAACAGCGGCTCGGCCACAATGTGCGCTAAATAAACAAACCGGCTCAAAAACGCCATAAAGGCCCCTTTGTCCTGGTGGATGGCAAAAAAAGGGGGAGAAAAAACCTCTCCCAGAAGGATGGTGGGGAGTGAAACTTATCTGGGAGATCTCCCCCTGCTCCGATTGTCCCGGGAAGTGCCCTCAATTAAACACTTCCACCCTTCAGCGCTCGCCTCAAACGTCACCCGGCTCGAGGGGCTGAGCAGAGGGGGGACGGGCTGGAGGATTCCCGGGAGCAGCCGGGGCCGTGCCGGGCAGGGCTCCATGCGGGAGCGCCGGGATGATGGGCCGCACATGGACATCGATTAAATGACAGCACTGCCTCCTCGCAACACTGATCTTGGCCTTGGGCTCGGCCGGCCCCGGCGGGGGCTCGGCTCAGTTATCTCAGTTTAATGATCGAGTTTCCATCTCTGCTGCGAAAGTCATTTGTATTCCAGAGGCTTTGGAGCGGGGAGAGCGGAGGGGGGGATGCGGGAGCACCCAGCGATGCGCGGGGAAGGCCGAGAGTTCTCCCGGATGTGTCTCTGATCCGTGGTGAAGCTGGATCCCGAGGGTTGCAGCTCCCTGGTGTGGATAGAAGCTCCACCAGCCTGGAGCTGGTTCTGTTCTAATTTTTTAATTTCTCCTTGACCCGGTTCTATTTTAATGTTTTAATTTCTCCTTGACCCGGTTCTATTTTAATTTTTTTAATTTCTCCTTGGCCTGGTCCTATTTTAATTTTTTAATTTCTCCTTGGCCTGGTTCTGTTTTATTTTTTCAATTTCTCCTTGGCCTTCTGGTCCAGTGGAATGGTTTTGTGGAGCTGTTACTTGCTAACAACAGCCTGGGCTCTGCCTCTTGGCTGGTGTCAGATGGTGGCACTTCCATCAACCTTATCAACCTTATTGGAACCTTATCAACCTTGGGGACTCATCCTGAGGAGGAGCCATCTCAATTAATTATTAATCACTGGGTAAAGCAACACCGTGAACGAGGGCAGGAATCCTGCGTCCAGTCAGGCAGGAGACGAGGCCGATTTTGGGACGCAAGTTCAGCGCTGGGTTAATGGCTCTGGGTCTGGAGGTGTCTCGGGAACGTCCTCTCGGCGTTGGGGGATCGGGGAGTGAACTCGGAGCAGAATTCGAGACTCCTGTAGGGATAAAAATACCGGGTTTGGAATTGCAGCGAAAGCTGCTGGGCCAAAGGGGGCGTTAAATGAAGGTGGGTGTTCATAAATGACATCGTGGTGAATTGGGAATGGCTGGGGAGGCCGAGGAATGGCGAGTTGGGAATGGCTGGGAAGGCTGAGGAATGGTGAGTTGGGAATGGCTGGGGAGGCCGAGGAATGGCGAGTTGGGAATGGCTGGGAAGGCTGAGGAATGGTGAGTTGGGAATGTCTAGGGAAGTTGAGGAATGGTGAGTTGGGAATGGCTGGGAATGGCGGGTTTGGGAATGGCTGGGGAAGTTGAGGAATGGCCCATTGGGAATGGCTGGAAAGGCTGAGGAATGGTGAGTTGGGAATGGCTGGGGAGGGTGAGGAATGGCGAGCTGGGAATGGCTGGGGAAGCTGAGGAATGGCGAGTTGGGAATGGCTGGGAAGGCTGAGGAATGGCGAGTTGGGAATGTCTAGGGAAGTTGAGGAATGGTGAGTTGGGAATGTCTGGGAAGGTCGAGGAATGGCCCATTGGGAATGGCTGGGAATGCCAAGGAATGGTGAGTTGGGAATGGCTGGGAAGGCTGAGCAGGAGGAAAGCGGCTGAGGGACGAGGTGAGGAGGGAACTGTTGAATGGAGCTGCAGCAAAGCCCCCCTGGGATGGGGCTGGATGTTGTTCCTGTCCTTGTAAAGAATCCAAAATTTTGCAGGATTTGGATCCGAACTTTGAAAAATCGCGGTCGTGGCTTGGCGTTCTGTGGGGAAAACAGCTTTGGTTTTTGGGGTCCCTCTGCAGGCCGTGAGAATGGAGCTCCCGAGGAGCTGATGAGGATAAACGGGATAAATTTTTTATTTTAGGAAGATTCTGGATGGATTTGGGCCCCACACTTTGGGAATGGGCAGAACTGTGAGCCAGGAGCGTCTTTGTGCCTCAGCTCTCCGTCTTCACATGAATGCCGATTTTTCATCTCTCCCCCTTTACTGACCGCTTAAATTTTGGGGGGATTTGGGATGGATGTAGGGACAGACCCGGGGATTTATGGGTATTTAGATATAAATAGATACAGGTAAATGTAAACCTTGGCTTTGGCTGTTCCTGGGCTGTGGAGTCTCAGTCTCAGTGCGGGGTCAGTAGGGAAATATTTCCCTTCTCCCCATCTCCATCCCCATCATCCCCGTTTCCCGCTCCGTCCCTTGTTTCTCTCCTCTTCCATCAGGAATTCCCTTTTGCATTGTTTTATTCCTCAACGATGGAGAGCCCAGTTGCACCAGTTTGCTCTTCCCCGGTGTGGGGAAGGTGCTGAATCAACTGGGAAAAAAAGAAGGAACGTAACTGTGATCCTGGAAGAGGGGATGGAGGGGTGGCGGTGGAACCTGGGGGGCTTAGGGTGGGAAAACCCCTCTGGGATCATGGAAGCCTCGTAATTAACACTTCCCACGATCCCAGCTGGATCCAACCCCAGTGTCCAACCCGGCCTTGGGCACTCCCAGGGATCCAGGGGCAGCCCCAGCTGCTCTGGGAATTCCAGCCCAGCCCCTCCCCACCCTCCCAGCCAGGAATTCCTTCCCAACATCCCACCCCAAGCTCCCCTTTCCCACTGGGAAGCCATTCCCTGCCTCCTGGCCCTCCAGCCCTTGGCCCCAGGCCCTCTCCAGCTCTCCTGGAGCCCCTTCAGGCCCTGCAAGGGGCTCGGAGCTCTCCCTGGAGCCTTCCCTTCTCCAGGGGAACATTCCCAGCTCTCCCAGCCTGGCTCCAGAGGGAAGATGCTCCACTCTCCATGACCCTTCTCCGGACTCTCTCCAGCAGTTCCATGTCCCTCCTGTGCTGGGGACACCAGACCTGCACACGGAGTTCCAGGTGGGGTCTCAGGAGAGCGGGATAATCCCATCCTGGTCGGAGTTCTCCAGCAGGCGTGGCGGGCCGCTGCCACTGCCCGTGGACTTCCTTCCCAACCCCATTCCGATGGCAGATACCCAAAATCCAGCTGGGAACACCCCCAGCTCCCAAACTTCAGCCTCAGCCCCGCGCCAGCCCGGCAGTTTAAAGGAATTTCGGTGGCTCCCCAAACTCCTTTCGTGGGCCGTGCTCCTGGGAAGGCGATTCCGGGGAGGATCCGCGTGCCGGTGGCTCTGTTGGGATGGAACGCGCTGAACCGAAGCGTTCCCTGCTCCTGGAGCCTTTTCGTGTGGCCAGCGCCAGAGATCCCTGATTAATAAGGAAAACAGGACGGCTTCCTCCCTCCGAGGGGCAGGGATTAGAAAAATTAAGCAACAGGCCTGAGGAAAAGCCTGGAGGGAGAGAGCGGAGTGATAACAGGAGAGAGAAGAGGAAGAATAATAAGTGTGGATCCCAAAAAACAGTAGGGAGGGAAGTGGTTTCCAAGAGGCAGAGGGAGCCGGATTGGAGGAGGCTTGGGTCGTTGAAGATGCACAGCGGATTTGCTGAGCATCTTTTTCAATATTTTTGAGTATTTTTCAATATTTTTTCAATTTTTTTCGATGGTTTTCAATAGTTTTAATCAATTATTTCAATATTTTTCAGCATTTTTCCAATGCTTTTCAATATTTTACAATGTTTTTTAATTTTTTTCCAATACTTTTTCACTTTTTTCCTTTTTTTTCCAGTATTTTTCAGTGTCTTCCCACGTTTTTTCAATGCTTTTCAATATTTTACAATGTTTAAAATCTTTTTCCAGTATTTTTTTAATATTTTCCAGTTTTTCAATATTTTCTAATATTTTTCAATTTTTTTCAACTCTTTTCCAGTATTTTAAAATATCTGAGGTGGGAAATGTCACTGTCCTGGGAATGACATCCGTAGGGAGTCTAGGCTCATCAGCCCTTCCCTTCCCTTCCCTTCCCTG
>VXBT01009881.1:34233-44309 GCA_013400235.1 Oriolus oriolus | reverse complement strand
AAAGAGGGAGGCATTCCAAGCACTTGAACTTGAGCGGATCCATTTCGCCGCCCAGACGTTCTCCCCTGGCGCGGCCGAGTGACCCCGGCCGGCGTCGGCGAGCGCGGAGCTCTCCCGTTCCCTCCGTGGCAGCTGGGACAGCAGCAGGAGGAGGAGGAGGAGGAGGAGGAGGAGGAGGAGGCGGCCGCCGCTGCCTCCCGTCACGCGTCCGTCCTGGAAAAGAGACGGGAGGACGGCGCTGGGATGCGGCGCTCGGTGGGAAGAGGGCAGCCAGAGTTTAGGAGGCCACGGCCTGCAGACGGTTTCCTGCTGGGCGAAGGGACCCACGGGCTCCCCGAGCGCCGCGTCCCACAGCGGTTTTGCTTTTCCCAGGGTTTTTCGGGCGGAAAGCGGTGCAAGCCCTCCGTGGGTCGTTCCTGCTCCTGTGGGATTTGCCACGGGTTCCGTACACAGCTCGTGGCAGGGCACAGCACAGGAGCTGCTTCATCTCCCTCTTATTCCAGGCTTTTCCATGCCCAACCCGTGCTGGTGAGCGCTTCCCAGCGCTCCCATCGCTCCCCAGCGCTCCCATCGCTCCCCAGCCCGCGCAGGGCGGGAGGAAGCGCCGCTGATCCTCATTAAATGTATAAATTTATGGCCCCGTGGTGCCGCAGTGTTTAATCAGGGCTCCGTGACTGTGCCGTGCTCCGGGTACAAGTTCAGTGCAAGGTGAATCTTGGCTGAGATAATCTGGAAGTTCAGCCGGAGGTGAAGGCAGCGGCGGCTCCTCACAGCCCGCCCGGGGTGAGCAAGAGGTCACCTCTTTTTTTTCTTTTTTTTTTTTTAGCCCCTTTTTCAACGTGTAAACACGAGAAAAATGCGACTTTGCGAAGGATTTGGCATCAGCTGAGCAGCAACAGGAAAGAGAAGCGTGGAGTGCTTGGCCCCGCGGGGCTCAGGGAGGTGATGCCGGTGGTTTTTTGGGATATCGGGAGCGGTTTGGTTCAAATATCACAAATCTCACGGGGTTATTGCCGCCAGGGAAAGAAGGAATCCTCAGGATTTATGGGCTCACCCATCCCTGCTCCCCGCTGCTGGTGGGATCCCCCAGAGGGGAAGTGTCCCTCACTGGAGGCTCTGGGTGTCCCAGCCCGGTGCTGGTGGCACTCACGGGGCTCTGCCTGTCCCAGAACGTGGCTCGGTGTCACCTGCTCCCTGCAGGTGCCCGGGTTTGCTGCTGACGGGCAGCGCTGACCCCTCCCGGCCCCAAAGCTCCGTCAGTGAGCTGGGAATGCTTCCTCCTGGAAAAGCGGCATCAAAGTGATTTTTTTTTCCCCTTTTTGGGATGGTTTTTTTCCCAACTGGGATGATGCTGGAGGTGCTTTCCCGTAGGTTTATTTGGACAACTTCTGGTTTCTCCCCTCCGAACCCCATTTCCCGTGTTCAGGGGTTTTGTGCTTTGTGCTCGCGGTTGCTCTTCCCTGACTGAAGGATCCTCAGCCACTGAAATACTGGGATTTTCCACGTTATTTCCTAATGTTTTCTTTGGAGCCACTGATCTGGACGTGTGGGTCAAGAAGGGAAACCCAGGAGGCCGTGAACACCTGGGACGCAGCACTGGGAGAGGAATTCTGTATAGACGGGACACCTGAGCACGGAGCCGTCATCTCCCAGCCACGGAGCTTTCCCAAAATCCACCTTCCCCTCCCCGAAACACCTTCGAAAACACCTCCAAGGATAATTCCCTACACCCTGAGCGCTTCCCAAGCGTCACGTCCCGAATTTCTCCCCTAGAGCATCGGACGCTGATCCCGGAGGATTTACCCAGCTCCGTCCTCGCTGGGTGCAGCTCCACCAGAACCCGATCTGGGGGATGCTGCTACAGGAGACATCTTTGCCTGGGGAATGAATCCCCCTTTGTGGCGGTTCAATGGAAAAGCCAAGCGTTATTCAATAGCGGAATTCCCTGCGGAACGCTCTTCCGAGGCTCTTTCATTCCTCCTGGCTCCCGCCCAGTATTGTCCCCGTGTGTCGTCGGAGGGTCCGGAGGGTGGAAATCCGCCCGCCTCCGGGCCCAGCCTTCCCTGCAAACTTGTGAACCTGCCCGGAGAACGGGATGAGTCCAAGGGATTATTTTTAGGAGTGCAAATTGGCCGCTAAATCCAGCGGCTCCGCTTCCTTTTGTTCCCGTGGCCATTCATAAAAATCCCCCTGTCCGGGTGTTATCGCTGGGAGCGACTGATTCCATCCCCAAACGTTGAAATCCCAGGGGTTTTGCACCAAATCATTTTCAGGCCTTGGGACTTTTTTATTTTCCGAGGGCCGTGCCACGGTGAGAGAAGCTCGGGATTTCCCTAGAATTTAGCGGAGCTTTCCCTGCGGGCAGAGATCCAGCGGGTGACTAAAGCCAGGCCGTGAGCGTGGCTTGGGGGGACTTTCCAGGGCTGTCACCCCACACAGGGTGCTGATCCTCAGCGTCCCCACTGGACAGCCCTTTCCAGGAAGGAATTTTCCCAGTATCCAACCTTGCACAACTTGAGGCTGTTCCATCTCATCCTGTCCCTGTTCCCTGGGATAAGATCCCAAATCCCCCCCCCGGCTGCCCCCTCCTGTCAGGGAGTTGTGCAGAGCCACAAGGTCCCCCCTGAGCCTCCTTTGCTCCAGGCTGAGCCCCTTTCCCAGCTCCCTCAGCCGCTCCTGGGGCTCAGAAACACAAATTTTCCGAGGTAAAATCCTGCTTTAACGAGACCCTTGGAAGAAATTCCTTCGGGAAGAGGAGAAAAGTCAACCCCGTGTAATTCCAGCGTGGCTTCAAAGCAGGTGGAAAGCCAGAGGTGGAAAGCCAGAGGTTTTCCTCCTAATAAACGATGAATGTTTGCAGCTGGAAAACTGAGAGATCTCTCTGTGCAGAAAGCTTTGTGGAGCCCTTTCCCTGGAAATCTGGGCTATCAGGAGTACAAGAACCTATAAACAGGCAATAACGTGCAGCTGAAAATAATCCGGACTGGACAGATTTGGGTTTTGTTGGTCTCCAACCTCTCTCCGTTACAAACTGTCCTGGCTGCCATAAATCCTTCCAGATTCCTCTCCTGGTTTGTTTTCTTTTTTTCCAGGAACTGTTTGACTTTTGCAGATATAAAGAGAAAAGCAAAAATGAAATTGCTGCCTTTGAGATCAGCCCAGTGAAATGTGAGGTGAGGAGCTTGGAGTTGGTTCTCCTCTCTCCAGGGGGACATCCCCGGGTGGGACATCCCAGGAGACCTGGAGGTGTCACTCGGGGTTGTTGTGTCTCACGGAGACGTCCAAGCAGGGCTCTTGGGTCTGCAGTAATTCCCAGAAATCCACGTCTGGGGAGCACCTAAATTAAGATTTACCTTCCCCGTGCTCCGTGTGTGGACCCCGTTCCTTGTCCATCACCGATTCCCCGCGGGGGTGCTCTCCAACCTCTCACCCCGAGGACACCCAATTCCCAGAGCAAATCCTCCTTTCCAGTGAAACCAGTGACAAACCCGCTCCTGTTTTCACTTAGGCCGCCATTTCCCCCTCCGTGCCTTCCACAATTAAACAACAAACATCATGTTCCAATTCCCGGTGCCTTTTCTTTTTGGGAGTGCTATTGTCCAAACCCCACGTCTTCCCAGGGGTCGGAATATTTCTTTCTCTTTCAGTATTCCTTTCCCACGAGGCGTAATTGAAACCTCCCCAAAATAAATGATCCGAGCTGCGCTTCTCCGTGGCTGCTGCTGCTGCTGCTGCTGCTGGAAGCTCCTTGGGTTTTTGTAATCCCTAACAATTCCCTGCTGGCTGGCGTGGAAGGGGCCGCTCCGCCAGTGGTGGGATGGGTTGTGGGCACGGACAAACTGGGAATTGCCACCGGTTTTTCCGTAGTTTTGTGTCTTTTATGGAAGTCCCCAGCAGGACCAGGTCTCACCTGGCTGTTTTCTGTCCCGCTGGAGCACCTTGTCCTGTCCTCCAGGTGGACGGTGGTGGGACACAAGCGCGGCCTCTCGTTGTCGCCTTTCCTGAGGAGCTGCAGTGTTCCATCGGGGAAAGGAGCTTTTTAAAGGAAATTCCTCCCGAGGTTTAGAAGTTCGAGGTGTGATCTTGCACGAATCGAAGTGGGGCTGGCTTGTGGAAGGTGTTGGCTCGAAGGTTGTTCATTCCAAGCACAAAAAACACTGGAAAGAGGAACATCAGGCTCCGGTTGTGAGGACAAGGAGGGATAACGGAGCTTTTGAGAGCTGTTTTCACCTTGGTTCTGAAAACATTCCCTCCTTCTTTCCTGGAAAACCAGAGCAGGCACTGAGGGACAGGGCCCAGCTCATGGACACGTCCCCCAGCCAGGTTCAGGGCAGGAGTGCTGCTTCCAGCTGGGAAAACACCCGGCTGACTGAATTGGTGCTTTTTCATGCCCTGGGGACACAAAACTCATCGCAAACACTTGGCCATGACCGCGCGGCATCGCTGTCCCTCCCGCGGGGATCTGAGTGTCCCCAGAACCCCACCGCAGGGACGACCTCCAAGCTGGATGTGCTTGGAGAAACAAGGGCTGAAATTGTGCAAAACACGCTCAGGGCCACAAAAATCCCCTGATTTAGGCTTTTGTTGAAGGTTTAGTTCTTCATGGAATGTTTCCCACCAACCCTGGCACCATCTCATCTGACAGAGGAAAGCGCTCCTCGATCGGAGCGCTTCGGATCGTCATGGGACCCGAATCCATCCAATCCCACCAAATCCATCTCGTCCCTGGGAGAAAATCTTGCGGTGGATCAGAGGGAAGGGAAGGTTTTTTCTGGGGTGGAATCACAGAATCACCAGGAGGGGCCTTGAGGGCTCATCTGGTCCAACCTGGTGTGGGGAAGGGATGGATGGAAGGAACCCTGTCCCGTGCATCCCGAAAACCTCCAGCGGTGGGGTCTCCACCACGTCCACAGGGAGGTTGTCCCAGTGGAAGATGGGCCTCACTCCAAGGAAACTCTTTCCTATGTGGAGATCAAACCTTTCCTGTGGCACCTTGGAGCCTTTGCTCGTTGTCTTCTCCACATGGCTCCTTGTGAAGAGAGATCTTCCTCCTCCTCTTCCTCCTCCTCCTGGCAGCCGCCTTTAAGGACTGGAAAACCATGATGAGGGGACGTCTCTTACGCAGCCGAATCCCTTCCCTTTTCCTGGGAAAGTTGGTGCATTCCCATGGGAATTCCCTGCAGGTCGGGAGCTTTTGGTGCAGTTCCCTGCTGGGGGATGCTGGGTCACATGGGGCAGTCCCAGCCCCATCCCTGGCAGTGTCCAAGGCCGGGTTGGACGGGGCTTGGAGCACCCTGGGACAGTGGGAGGTGTCCCTGCCCATGGGGTTGGATCTGGGTGGGCTTTGAGGTCCCTTCCCACCCGAGCCATTCCATGATTCCATGACGGTGACACGGGTGCGAGCACGCAAACGCCGGCGGTGGCTTTGATCCGGTTCCAGGAGCTCTGGCAGCGCTTGCAGACTGTGTTTGGAACCAGTTTGGGTTCACATTCCACCACTCCTGGCTGGGCTGGGGGGGGGAATCGATCCGGACTCGGCGCCGTCGTCGGGCAGAACAAACCGTCCCTGCTCTCCTTCGCGCCTGGAGGGGGACGCAGGGGCAAACCACGGCCTGGCTCCCTCCCGCAGGGACCTTCCGGCCACCCTCTCCCTGCGCTTGAGGTGAGGGGCGCGAAGATGTGCCCTCTTGGATGGAAAGGACGTTTTTGAAGAGTTTGAGGTGGTGGCGTTGCAAGGGGGGTGAAAAGGAAGTGGTTTTGAGGCAGAACCGACGGTTGGGTTTGATGATGCGAGGGGTCTTTTCCAGTTTAAACGATTCCATGAAATGGGGGGAAAGTTCTTCCTGGGGGAGCCTGGGACAGGGCTGGGAACTGGTTCCCAGTTTAATTCTTTCATTCCAGCATTTCCTTCTCTTGAGTTCTGCATTTCGATTCGGATACAGGTTCCTGTATGCGTATAAAACCAGGTTTAGTGTTTTTTAATACCTTTCTTCTGCCGTTTGATTCGAACCATGCTCCACTTCCCCGTTTTTATAAAGCTGTACCTGCACCTCTCCCTGCTCTTGCTCCAGGTGTTCCTGGAGCCCCGGGAAGCTGCAGGTCCCCAGCCCTGAGCACGTCTGCAGCTTCCTGATCTCATCCCACTCCCGCATCATCGTGGTAAAAGCTCCTCTTTATTTTTCCCTCCTCTTTATTTTTCCCTCCTCTTTTTTCCCTTTCCCTCCTCTCCTTTTCCTTCCCCCCCACCACCAGTGGATGTGCTGTCAAGTTTGATTTATGGCCTTGAAAGGGAGACTCCAGTTTAAAGAATTAATGGTATTTGCATATTTGATTTGGAAACTCCCCCGGCAGACCCGCGGCAGCCCCGCGCCGACGGCTTTTTCCTTTCCCTTTTTTTTTTTTTTTCCCTTTCCCCCTCGGCCCGTTCAGATTTAGCAGCAAAGGTGAAAAGTTGAAGCAGTAAAACCAATAAAACCACATTTATGTGACAGATAAATCGTCTGGAGGCAGCTCTCCCTCAGCCTTCGGGTTTCCTCCTGCAGGACCTCTCCCCTCCGGAGCGCGACCCGCGGCCGGGCCGGGAGCGCCGGCAGCCGGGGCCAAAGGTGCCGGCCCCGGCCGTCCTCGGACCTGCCGAGCCAAAAAAAAGATGGATGTGGGCAAGCAGTTGGAAAACACACAGCCCATCCGTCACTGTCGGGAGCCACCCGAGGGGAGTGGGGCTCTGCGAGAGCTCCGGGAAGGTGCGGGCCGAGGTGGGAGCGTTGGGAGCCGCGGAATCGGCGAGGTTGGGAAAGCGCGCGGAGATGGAGTCCGGCCTTTCTTCAGCACTGCCAGGGCCCCGAGTGCCACATCCTTTAAATGTGCCTTTAAATCCCTCGGGGATGGGGACTCCGTCAGCCCTTTCCAGGAATTGTCCCAGTGTCCGCCCTGAGCCTCCCCTGAGGCCGTTCCCTCTCCTCCTGTCCCTGTTCCCTTCGAGCAGAGCCCGACCCCTCCCCCGGCTGCCCCCTCCTGTCAGGGAGTTGTGCAGAGCCACAAGGTCCCCCCTGAGCCTCCTTTTCTCCGGGCTGAGCCCCTTTCCCAGCTCCCTCAGGAATTCTCCAGCCCCTTCCCAGCCCCGTTCCCTTCCCTGGACACGCTCCAGCCCCTCCAGGGGAACATTCCCAGCTCTCCCAGCCCGGCTCCAGAGCAGAGGGGCTCCAGCCCTGGCAGCAGCTCCGCGTCCCTCTGAGCTCCCGCACAGCTCCCGAGCCTCTGCCAGAACAGCTCCCAGCGTTTTAATTTCATCTTCTCCAAACTCCTTCCTAATCCTCACCCTTTTTATGTCCTTCCTTCCCTCGCCCCTTTCCTCCTGGCTCTTCCTTCCCCCTCCCCACGAATGGCTACCTGGCCCCTGGACGCTCCAGCCGCGCACTTTTCCATGGCGAGAACTCGTTCGGCTTTGTTTGGGGCTTGCCCGAGGCACGTTCAGCCTCCCGGGGCCACCAGCAAGAGGCCTTTGGTGCGTTGTGGGGGTTCCCTTTGAGCCTGTACAACCATGCAACTCCTCCCAGCAGCCGCCAGACCCCGCGGAAGCGTTTTGGCCCCGGCGCTCGGCCTGAAAAGCGCCTGTGAAATCATATTTAAGGTTGTCTCTCTCGAAGGTGCCCCTTGGAAAAACCTCCCGCCAATGATGTTCAGCTCGGGTTTGTAGTTTAGCACAAAGGCCCCGCCGGACAAAGCCGAGCGGGACCCGGGCTGGAAAAGCCCTCTTAGGTCCCGGCTAATCCGTCCCCCCCGCCAGCCGGGGGGATTGTTCCCGACAGCTTGTTTTCCTTGCCCTGACCTACATAGTCAAAAAGAATCTTGTTGCACATTTTTGTTTTGTATCTGGAGGTCTCGGAGGAGCTAAATCCCCTTCTTGGCGGGGCAGGATGCGTTGTTAAACAGCGCCGGGGCCTCCAGGAAAACCATGGAGACGCGGGGACAATGAGGCCTCTATGGGCCCCGCTCGGCCGCGGGACGGGCCCGGCCGCTCCCGGCTCCGGCGGTGGGCGCCGGGACGCGCCGAGCGGGCGATGAAGACGTCCACGCGCTTGGCAGCCTGTCCCCAAATAGAGTGGTCACAGCAGCGCTCCAAGACGGGATCTTTGGGGAGGGGGAAAAGCAGGAGCTCTTAATTAACCTGCTGCGGATGGTGCGGAGGTGAAGGCGGCGCATCCCGGGCCGTGGGGCCCCCGTGGGTGGGTGGAGGAGCCGAGTCCTCGTCGAGGTGAGGAGATCCACGTGTGGGGAAGGCGTGGGAGCTGCTGTTTTTTAAGGAAAATAAGGATGGGAGTTGTGTGGAAAGAGGGGCTTTTAGGGAGCTTGGAGTGGAAGAGCCAAGTCCTCGTTGAGGTGAGGAGATCCACGTGTGGGGAAGGTGTGGCAGCTCCTGGTTTTTGAGGAAAATAAGGATGGGAATTGTGTGGGAAGAGGGCTTTTAGGGAGCCTGGAGTGGAGAAGCCAAGTCCTCGTTGAGGTGAGGAGATCCACGTGTGGGGAAGGCGTGGGGGCTCCTGGTTTTTAAGGAAAACAAGGGTGGGAATGATGTGGGGAGAGGGCATTTAGGCAACCTGGGCTGCTGTTCGCCTGTGCCTCGCCCGGCTGGGAGGAGTGGGGTCGTTTTTGGAGGTGGAAGGGCCGCAGGTGGGAATTCTGGCGCTCTGGAGCAGGGACGGTCACGGATGGCTGAGTTAATCCCTTTCCTTCCCCGGCTGCCAAGGCCTGGTGGTTTCTCTTACCAACGCCTGGAAAGCACCTGGGACTCCCAGGCCCCGGGAGCCGCGCTCACCCAGAACAACCCCCGGAGCTCCTGCGCAGGTCCCACGGCTCCTCGGGCAGCTCTGGGCGCTGGGGACGCTTCCGAGGCGCTTGGAGGGTGTTGGGATGGACCAAGGGTGGTGAGAGACCTGCGGGGGATGGTTGGAACCACGCTGGGCGTTATTTGGGGACGGAAGAAGTTCGTGGTGACTCTGACCCCGAAAGTTTCCTCCTGCCACAGCTGAGGGCACCAGGGCACTGTCACCCACGTCCTCGAGGTGTCCCAGACCTCAGATCCCCCCCCAAATCCCCAAAAATAGGGACCACGCAGAGCAGGAATGCTCGACGGCTAAATCAATACATCCCTGCATTAATTAACATCAAATATTCCTAAATTAATAGTGAAGTATTATCAATTGAACAATTAAATGTTAGCAGAATAATCTTAAATGAATTAATAAAGCCTGCCAACCGTTTTTTATTGACAACCCCGCCTGCCCAGCGCCTCTGCCGGCTTCCAGGGAAACACCTGCTCCCTTTTCCAGCCTTTTCAAGCCCCGTTTGTTTTTCCTTTCCAGCTCTTGGATCTGTTCATCCAGTGGGATTGGTCGACGTATTTGGCCGACTACGGGCAGCCCACGTGCAAGTACCTTCGCGTGAACCCCACCACGGCCCTCATCCTGCTGGAAAAGTGAGTGTGGCTCCCGAATCCCGGGATAATTGGCACTCCTGTCTTGCTTTGGGAGCTCGTTCCATCCTTGCGAGCGAAGATTTCAGCCCTGGGTGGACGGAGGGAGCTCAAACAGAAAAATCCCATTTTATCCCATCGACCCGAGTCCCACCATTATCCCGATTCAATGGCTTGGCTGCGGATCCCTCTTTTTGTTGGCTCTTAAGCAGAGTTTTCATTGTCCTACCAGAAAATTTCACTGTAAGGATGAACCTCCAGCTCCAAAATCCTTTCAGATGTGCCGGGCTGCAGGCAGGAGCGGCTGTCCCGGGTTTTCCAGTGTTTGGGAGGCGTTTGGGCAGTGCCATGAACAGCTCCGGGCTGGGAAGTGGTCGGGCAGTTGGACCACGTTGTTGTAGGTTCCCTTCTGCCTGAGAATATTCTGGTTTATTCCATTCTCTTTCTCTGTTTCTGATTATTTTTATTTTGACATTTGTATTTCTATATTTTTTATTTTTATTTTATTTATTTCTGTATTTCTGTGTTTCTACTTCTATTTATTTCTGTTTTTATTTATTTCTATTTCTATTTTTATTTATTTCTATTTCTATTTTTATTTATT
>VXBT01009880.1:14159-39755 GCA_013400235.1 Oriolus oriolus | reverse complement strand
GAACTGTTTAGCATGGCTCCTCCCCAGGTCCACCTCTTTAGAGCATGCTCACTTTTGGCTGTGGTTTTTGTCCATTTTTCATTATCACCTCCAGCTTGAGCTTTGGCCCCTTTTTCTTTCAGACGGTGGTTGCTGATAGCTGGCATGTCCGTAGCAGGTGTCTTCATCACACGTTCCCTGGGTGTTATCCAACCAAGCAGACAGTTCACTTACCACAAGCATAACTGTATCAGTTATTCCAATACTATGTTTAAGTTTAGTTAGTAACAGAAATAAAGGTATTAGTTATTGTTACAAAAAACTACATCTTTATAACAAAGCTACTTTAAGAATTAACATAATACATATAGCATCCATTTTAATATTTGCGAAAAGCCAATCTTATAATATGCATTTATAACACACAGATTTCCTCCTGTAAAAATACAGTCAGAAAGAATATGTCTAACAGCGATCATCTTTTTACAGCTCTGCAGCCGGGAGGACTACCACTTCTCTGTCATTTCACAAAAGAAGGTATAGTTTCTTTCTGGTTTTTGGCAACTTTTGGAAGCCAGAAGCAAGTAAGTGTTGAAAGCTTCTGAATAGTAAATCTGTAGCTTTATACCTAAGACAGCTAGTGCCAAATTCTGTTCACATAAGCAGTCCTGCTGGAAAACCAGCAAGGCTGTGTGCAAGCACATAGTCTGTGTCTCTGAGATGACTATTACCAAATAAAAACAGTGCAGAATTCCAATCTGTTCTGCCTCCATTGCATCAGTGATATTTCTGTCGACTTCAGCAGAAGTTGTGTTGTCTGATGGAGCTGAAGCAGCACCTTTCCTTTTCCGGGAATTAAGTAATTTAGTTTTATTTTAAGGGATGGAGGCATCTCACACCTCAACATTTTTATATCCCAGCAAAGACTAACAGTAATTCAAGTGACCTCTCAGGAATTTGTGTGATGAATCTAATAGGCGGATTGAATCTTACTGTGGCTCCAGGGAACTGTATGATAAATTAATAACTGTTCACCAGTTATATTTGTTTGCAGAGTCTTAAGGGCATACTGTGATGATGCTGTATTCCAGCTATGTGCTGCATTCCAGCCCTCACAGATGTACAGAGACTGCATTAGCTGATTATTTAGAGCTGGTGTTAGGTGCTTTGCAAGATACTATATCAAATATTAGAATCAATATATATGGAGATGAACACTGGGCAGCTGTACCAGAAATGGAAACTGTTGCAGGGAAACTGCCTGGAAGGAGGCAAACAGGAGGCTTCTTGTTTGCCATGACAGAAATATGCATCTTGTTCACATGTTTGCTCAGGTTTTTAATCCTCCATAGCAGTTTCTCACAGTGGCTTTCTTTCATGGACTTTGCACATATTTTGGCCCCATCTCTTCCCTATGTGTCTCTTTCAAAAATTTTTTATTTTCTAAATTTTCATTGGTTTATCAATCTTTCATTTCTTTGCCTCCTTCATTCTCTTCTGCATTCCCATTGCCTTCTCTCCTCGCTTTTCCTTTCCCTCAGTCTCATATATTCTTTCTTCCGGCACATTTGCCACTTTTTCTTAATTCCATTGTCTACATTTTCCTGGGCAGCATGCATGGGCCAACTGGTAGGATGTAATTACCTTTGCCACATCCAAATGGGAGCAGGGCTGAAGCTTCTTGAGCCCTTAAACCATTGTATCTTCTGGACACCCTTGGGCTCTGAGAAAGGAGAGGACAAGCACATGGATCCTGACTGAACCCAGTCAGTTCAGAAGGGGAGCTGCAGCTCTGTTTCTTCTTTAGGGAGACCTCCATCCTTTCCCAAAGAGACTCTCAAGGTACAACTAGAACCTGAGATGTCATGTTTGGATCAAGGTCTCCTGTACTGTTTTGTAGAGAAGGTCAGGTCAAGATACTCTTGCCATATATTATAGGATTTTTGCCGTCAGTTGTCCTTGGTTTAATGTAGTCAGAACTGGTAAAGTTAAATACAAAAGGTACAGGTGTACCTATCCCTCTGGTATCCTGCCAGAGGGATATGTTTTTAAAACAATAATGTGCCTAGTCTTAAATGCCCCTTCTTTGTCAGTGCTTCCCCTTGGATGTGTGATTCTGTGATCGTGTTTTTCAGAGCAGCCCTATCCCTTCTCTTCTGTTTTGGTTGATTGAAAAAAACCCAGCTGGATTTTGCAATGTTTGGGCTGACTCTTGGTTCCCATGACTGTCTTCACTGGTTTTTTTAATACCTGCAGCAATCTCAACCTTTCTTGAATCTGAGTGACCAGAATTATTTACGTTATTACAAATATTTCCAGTGCAACTCATTAAATTCTTGACTACAGAGAAAGCCTGCTTTTGTCAGAAATGTTAGGTAACTAACAATTACCAATGACTATCAGCAGAAAAATAGCTAATAAATACTTCAATTTCAGATGCTCTTTAACCTTGCAACAAACACTGATTTTAAGATATAATTTTCTTTAGACATGTGTGAGTAGTTCCTATGATTTTTATGCCTTTTTTCCAGAAGTTATTCTCCCTCCTAGCATTTGCTTGAGTTCACTTTGTACATTCAATAAAAGAAATTCAGATCTAACATCTTAGCCAAATCTGTGGAGGTCAAGAAAGCTGCAATAAGCCCATATGCCTGTAGCCACAAAAATATCCTTCTCCTGCTGTTGTGAGCGCCAGCTCACAGCCCACTCCTGCTTTGATTTGCTGGTGACCTTTCCTTTCAGTGCTCAGCCCTGTTGAGACTCTCATGAGGGATGCTACAGAAACAAACAGAATTGCTTCCTGAGAAGAGAAATGCCAGACCTTAAACAGGCAGCTGGAGAAGTCAAGGATAAATAAGAATACTCTGTTCTTGAGAAGGAAAAGATTGTTTCTCTGCCAAAAAATTAGAACCCTTGTAGACTCCAGTCAGTTTCTTCTGGAGAGAACCAATGTGGCACTTCGTCTTTCCTCATAAACTTGAATGCAAGTGTTTCAATACTGGGTGCCTGTTTAAATTAGATATCCCTAATTTATATATATGTCTCCATTTTGTAGGTGAATGTCACACTAGAATTGAGGGAATTCAGTCTCTGAATTCATGTGTTTAACCACTTCCCTTTGAGGGCATGCAATCACCACATACGTTTTCTTTTTTAAATCCTTTTGTCAGGACCATTATTTGTCATGGATATGTGGGTACTTTTGTTAAGATGACTACTATATGACTAGCAATCACTGTTCAGTTTTAAGATTATTAACAGACTGCTTAATTGTCCTCCAATGGTATAATGGGTACACTTAACCCGTGTCTATACAGCAGTGCCAAGCTGTGATAGTCACTACTTAACTATGGTGATTCAGTGTCTGATTTTCAAAGTATGAACAAATGAATGATACTGGTCCATCTGCACTGGGCAGATATTACTTCAGGAAGAAATGGTACTTGCAAGGTAGCAGGAGTGGAAATGAGATGTTAATCAGTGGCTGTCATTTATGTGATTAGATGGAAGTGAGAAGCAAAAAACAACAAAAAAGTCCCCAAACAAATAAAATCCTATACCTTTCACGAAGGAGGCGCTGTTTCCCAGCTGTAGGTATCAAGGAATTTGTTTCAGTAAAGTAGAGAGAGAAGGAGGATTGTTGTATCAGGACATCAGTGGTGTCTCTCAGGCAAGGAGCACACCGGCATCGTGCCATGCACCTTCAGCTGAGAGCACACCACACAGTTTTTCCTGCTCCTTCTAAAGGGTTCAGAAACTGATTTACATACATTTTCATGAAAGCCAGAATAAGGGAAATTCACAGATTTTTATCTAAACTGTTTCTAAACTGATTCAGTTAAAGAGCTGAAACATTTATTCCTTTCTTTAATCACAGTATGTATTCAAGTCCTTTGTAGAATAAACAATAGTTACCATTAGTGCTAAGCTGTTTTTATCCCTAGAGCTCAAGCGCTTTGGAAGGATGAGTGTTATTAATCTGATTGAACAGTTCCACCTGCCCAGTTACAAAAGACTTGAGGCAGTTGTTGGAGAACATGGTGAATGAAGCTCAGGCTGTATGGTATCGAACAGTGGGGAATGACTCTGACCCCCTTCTGTGAGGCTGTGTCTTGCTCCTCAGAGCTGGAGATGCTTGTGTGCATGCTTGTTGGATTGAGAGGGCATAGGGAAGAATGTAAAGGAGATAAATGTTGTTTTATACAAATTCTTTAACTTTCAGAAATTAACTCCATGGAGTATCAAAAGTGAAAATAGCTACTTTTTGTTTGACTGTTGTTTTCCTCTACTGAACAGCACTCTGTCTTTGCCCTGAAATGGTTTAAAAGAAGCTGGAATGTATTTCTCCTAAAACTCAGGGACGTTGAGTCTTACAAATCACTTCATTGCTAGGACAAAATCTGTTGAACAGAAGCATCACTGGTCACAGTGCTGTTTTGTCTTCTTGGTGTAGCTCAGGAAAATGGGAAGAGTCATTGCTGCTGATTTAATGGAGTTGATTTGTTGAAACAGAAGCAAATACAAAGCAGCCTGTCAAATCAGTAAAGCAGACAGCGTCACCCAGGCTTCAGAGTACATTTTATTAAAGGGTTTGTCTTGGAAAGGAAGACAATAGCAATAGAATAGAACGGAAGATGAGGTGGTTAAGATAGAAAACATGCAGGAATTCCTTGTGTGAGGGGCTGGATGTCCTCACTTGTCCTCTTGAAAATGTTAAAGTGGACAAGTCATGATTTATCTTGTGTCTGAGGTCTTCAGCTGAGAGTGAGGAGTTGAGGCTCTAGTCACTTTTCCAAGACCCTGCTTTACTTCTTATCCAGTAACTCCTGAATATGAAGTGCATAAACATTCTTTTTACCCAGTCTATGCTTTAGGTGATTACAGGCTAGGGGATTTCATCACTGAATTTCTGGACTTGGTTAAACTTTATCTCCTTGAGGGTTTAAACCCTCCTTGGGATATGGTATCACTGTACATTGGGTCATAAGCCTCAGACACAGTACCTAAAATTTGGTTGGTGAAGTCAGAACAAGATTTCAGTAGTTTTCAAAATTGAATTAGGGACACATTTTGTTAAGGTTGTTCGAAAATGGAGGTTTGAGGGCTTGTGTAAGTTCCATGCTCTTGAAAACTTTATTCATATTTAGAGATAATGCAAATATTCATGCTTAGAGATAATGCAAATATTCATGCTTTTTACTCCTTTTATACTGCTAGACTTTTCATTAATGGCTTTCACATACAATTCAACAGTTCTAGTAAAGAAAAAGAAAATAACTTTAAAAAATACTTTTCAAATTCCACAGGCCAATGAGTCAACCCAGTAGTGCAGTGAACTGATAAAACGCCCTGGCCTTACAGCTGTCATGTTACACATGAAGATGAGCTATAACCCACTGTGTTGTCCCTGGTAGAAAGATTTCTGAGAGTGACTGTGAAGGAGAGGAACACCAGAGTGTGCTAGGGTGGTTCTATAGAAGCTTTGAGGTAGGCTGAAGCTTTCAGCTGGAGAAACTGAACATCTGGTTATTAACTGTGTTTATTTTTACAGTAGAAAACAGAAGAGTTGAGACCAAAGTCAGAACAAAAACTCTTATCGTATAGATTGCCTGACACATTGCACACATTTTGAGCAGCATGACGGGTGCCACCTCAGTGAAGCCTGTGTATTTCAGCAGCTGTTAGACTATTACCCATGCAGAAAAGAGCTGAGGAGAGAGGCACTCAAAGATTTAGAGCAATGCCACCGAGTGCTAAAATTAAATCTCCTGAAATAAAAAAAAAATAATTTTTTCAGGCTGCACATTGTTTATTTCTTTAGTTTTTTGGCAATTCCACTTGTTAGCATTAAACTTGGACATCCAAAAACCACCTTGAGGCATAGTTGGAGGATTTGCTCAGCACCAGCTTGGATTTGCAAGTATCCCACTTGGGCTCATATCCCACTGAGAGCAGCAGGGAGAGCTGACCAGGAGGACCCATCTTGCCTCATTTCTCTTCTCCTGTCTGTATCAGTTAGTGGCTGGATGCTGATACCACTACTTAGTAGGAGGGTGTGCACCTGAATTTGACCATTTGTAGCCTTTGATGCCTGATGGTAAATATTTTTTTCCCCCACAACAGCTGCTTGAATAAGGTGACCATCTGTTCCTTATTAAAAAAAAAAAATCCTTTTTTCAGTGTTGTTCAGCCTGTATCAGTTTAATATAAGGACGTACTTAGTCCCACATTATGGCAGTGATCACACAGAGGAGTCTATACAAAGACACAATGATTTGATAAGATCCATGATTGTTGCATACGAAATAGAACATTGCAGACTTTTCCTTTTCCAGGGCTCATTTTTCTGGTTGTTTCCTTTTTTTTTAAATTTCTTTTCAGTTTTTTGTTTTCAGGTCATACAAACAGGTATTCAATATGTGCAATCCATTACTGTGATTCTTTAGTAACCAAAAATTATTAGGACTGTCCTATATTATGCACTTCCATAAGAAGACAGAATTGATATATGATTTCCCACTGAGACTATTTTTGTCTCATGATGCCCTTCATGATGTTGGTGGTCCTTCTGCTTAATTTTTTCATGGAAGGTATCACCATGTTTCGAAGAGATGGCTCCTGAGAGTAACCTGAACAGGATATGATTAAAAGAACTTGTCAAAAAAAGCCTTTGGGCAAAACAACAATGCACATTCAAGGAGCCAGATGCTCTCTCTCTTTCATTTTTTAAAAATAGTGGTCCATGGCTCTGCCAAGACCAGTGTCCTGTCATATATAGTGGGCAAGATAAGCGTACAAAGGCAAACCTGTCTTAAAGACCAGACCTTTTATTTCCTTTCCCATCTAAATTTCTTTCCATTGGATTTGGCACTGTTTCAAATAAAGTGTCAGTCTCTCCTCCTTATTTGGTATTGTTGTACTCTCTTCTCTGAGCTGAAATTCAAATGGAAGATTTGCTGAATTAGCAAGTCTTCCCTTTGGACACTAACGCAGCTCTGCTCCCATCGAGAGATCAGGATTGCAAAGAACTAAAAATTATTGAGAAGTCTCTTGAAACGCCCCCCACTTTGAAGCCAGCATGGTTGTTTTGATGGAAAATAGGTTCTCATTTTTTGAACTCTGATCATGTAGCAAAGTGAAAACAAAACTAAAATGACACCCAAACCACTGAGTAAACTAAATTTCAGTTTTCCCATACTAAGATGTTTATCGAAGACGTGCATTCTCATCTGTTTCTTGAGGCTTCTTTATTTTCTACAAGTGAAATAAAGAAGTAGCCAAACACTAGCTTCTTGTAGTAGTTTTGAAATGAACTCTTGCGCACAGCCTGCATATGCTTATGTTGTGTGCATTATAGTTATCTCACAGCAGAAGTAGTAACAGGTAATGCATTTCTTTGTGAACAGAATGATGATAGGAGAGGTGTTTAGGGGCTTAGTCACGTGTTTTCCCTAGTGATTTACTTGTTAATATTTTTTTCTTTCTTTTCATACTGAAAATTGGCTTTTTAAATTCAGAATGTGTAGTGGCTTTTTGGTGAATTGTTTAGGAAGCCATGATACTGCTTAGCGTGACAATATGCATACACTTCTTAATGATTTGGAAAAGGACAGCACTACAGAAACGAAGGTGGAGGAATAGATGTGTTTGTTTTTATGCTAAAAATCCAGACAAAATTATTTCTGCCAGAGGAGAATGTCAAAGAATAGACAGCTTTGTTATCCATCTCCCACTGAATTTCAGTGGGCTTTGTATGGCCTGCCTTTTAGAAAATCTTCCATTTTTCTTTACAAAATGTTGTTTATGGCTGTTGTCTACAGCACAAGCACTTCTGAACCTCTGAGTAGAATGAGGTTTCTTCGTCCAAACAGTCTCAGTAATCATTACACCAGATGCATGTGAGATGAAGGGAAAAAGCCAAGTTTTCATTTCTCCCTATGCCTTTCCCATTGCTAACCTGTTCCTTCTGCATCAGCTGTGGCCTCCAGCAAACAGCTTTTTGTGGCACAACTGGTGACAGAGGGCTGGGCTGGTGGGTGGTGGCAGCCTAACCTCAATCCTACCATGCTGGGACATGGCACACTGACTCTCCTGATTCCCAATCCAGCATCTGTAGTAGACTGTCTGCAGCATCCTCTGCGCTTTGTTTCACAGTTTTTAGGCTTTGCCTGCATTCCAGCTCCAGTGCTTCCCTACCAGGAGTGTAAAAACACCACTGGTTTCAAGGAAAAGGCTTTTAGGCAGAGGCTGGGAATGAGGCACCCATATATGATAAAACTGGAAAGGCAGCTATGCAGAGATCCTGAAGGAAATTAATCTCAACAGGGCTAAACATCTATTAACTTAAATCTGATATTTTGGTGTGGTGCTTTAAGCTATTTTGTGGATTTTCTTTTAATTCCTGCTGACAAGAGGGAAAAGCTGCTGGTCTGTAGTCTTTTCCAGGGTGGGAAGTGAACTGCAGGTGTGTGAAATTGGTACTAGGAAGATCACAGATTAATTCACCTCAGTCATTAACCAACCTTAACTCTGGTAGTACTTCGCAGCTGAATTGTGAGAAAGATCATCAAAGCAGCCCAGCAGAGATGGTGGAGATACTTTACTTGTCTTGGCCTATAGTTTTCTATGGGCTGCAAGGCTTTAATTTACAATAGAATATACAGAAATTTTGTAAGTTCCAGCAAAAGGATATTTATACGAAGAAGTCTTGATATGTTTATTTTCATATCAACATGTAGAACAAAGTTAGTAGTGGAAGAGTTTAATTTGCCTTTTAGAAACTTGAAATCTCAAAGATGAACTTGAAAGAAATCTATATTTATCTGGATATATGGTGCCATATCTCTAATTTATGGACGCAAACTAAAGTCTGTTCATAGAAAGCTTTTAGCTCAGATGGGAACAACTTCTTGTTTTATTTTCAATCTTGCTCTTATAAGTTTCTTTTCTGTGATCATTCCTCTTGGTTTTTCTTTAAAGTCAAGTGCTAAAAATGGATTATGGATTTTCTACTGAGTTGTTATTTTTGGTTGGAAGCAAAGCCTGAGATTTTAATGCATGGAAATAAAAAAAAATTCTATAAACATATCTTTGTTTCATATAGATGATTGTTAACTGCTAAGATAAAAATTATCAAACCTTCTGTGGGGAGGACAACATGTTTGGATGAATGAAATCTAAAATGAAAAGGAAACAGTAAACACAAGATTTTTCAACATTTTTTGTTAGGAAACAAACACCCCAAAAAAGTGTCATGAACCATCAACCCCATATGAGTTATGACTGCAATAAATTGCATTTTTGAGGACAGCTGGTTTTTTTTTGTTGTTTGAGCCAAATGTTCACTATTAGTGTTCTACCAAAGTTGAAGAGCTCCTTATTATTTATGCCCCACCTGTATATTGTCACACATTCCTCTCTGTCAAAGAGATGAACAGTTGCAAGGGCTCAGAAAGTTGAACAAACTGTAATTACTGCATTCTATTGCTCAGCCTTTCTGTAATTAATTTGAGACACAGTTGGGAACATCCTGAAGCAAACACCTGGATTAGTTAGTAGTTGATGAAACTTCTATCATCTGTGGGGGGTGGTCTTCTTGGAGATCAGCTTTCTGGATCTTTCGATGTTTTGTTTTGAGTTCCACTTTCAATCTTTTTTTCTGATATGTGATCTCTGTCCCTAACTCCACATATCCAGTCATTTTCCTTCAGCCCAATCATTCCCATGGTCAACAGGCAACTTTTTACCTTGGATTTCTTGTACCCTTTTCCCTTAAGTCTGTTGTTGGCTTTTGGTTTTGTTTTGGCTTTTTTTTATGCTAGTATTTCCAGGTCTTGCTCAGAAGCTTTCTCTCACCCATTGTTATCTTCTAAAACGTCACTGAGACCACCTGCTCCAAACTCTCAGTCTCTGCTGAGCAATTCTAGTTCTCTAAGATCATTTGCACAGAGATTATTTTTCCAGACAGACTGTCTTCAGCAAAGAACTCAGTAGCAGAAAAAGCAAACAAGTCTGGCAAAAGCGGCAAGCACATCCTTTTAAAATAGATGTACCACATATACCTCTCTGCCATAGCTGCCTAAGCCGAACATTTGTCTACGTGGATATTAAACAGTGGCTAAGAGTTGGATTCAGGAAACAACTTCTGTGCATGGATAATCATATTCCTATTAAGCAAACAGACATGTGCATGCCATAGTCTCTTGAGGCTTTCAGCACAGGCCTAACCTCAAATCCTTCTTTCAAGGACTTAATTTTTCTGTTTTGTAAATGTATATTTTATCTGTAAGCTATTTATCTCTGTTCATTTTGGATTGTACCCTCATTAAATAAGTGTAGAAGATTACGTTCACTGGTTATCTCACTTCCCTGTCAGGTACAATGCTGCTTAACAGCCCCGTTGGTCCTTATGTCTGGAAGTAATAAATCAAAGAAAACCCAAACTGCTTGAACAGGTAATTTCATAATTCATTCTCCTGTTCTCTTTGCACAGCCCTACTGGCCTGTAGGCAATGGATGCTGAAAACCACACTCTTTACTATCTGCATTATCATGTCACTAAACTAGTACATGTTCATTCTGACACTTGGCAGTATAACGCTTGCATAAATAAATGTGCATTGAAAAGATTCTGCCTGCAACTTAAAGTTTGTGTGACTAGAAGCTGTGGAATAGGCTCCCAGTTTTCAACTGTCTTTTAACTTTGAAAAATCCATGCAGTTTCACATGGCAATGGCACAAAATATTTTATCCTCGGTCATAATTCCTGTGCCTGATAACTGTTAACCTTCCTGGGCTCACATATCTTAGATACAGAAGGAGTCCCTGCTGTAGCCCTCTCTCTTCATTAACAACATTTAACATAACATGCAACAGATCAGGAGCCATGTGCCTATAAATAATGCTGCCATTGTTAATATATTTGTAACAGTAATAAAATATTCTGGTAGTACAAAGCAATAAAAATGGTCAGGGAAGTATTTTTAAGTAGAGAAAATGATCTTGAAGTCATCTAAGATAAATGTATCCCAAGCTCTTTAACCTAGAACCTCCGCACAGAAACACTGCTGTTGCTTGGCTTCATCATGCTTGGCTTTGCTGCCATAACTCTATCTTTTCATCATTGTACTAAAATGGCCTAGATGTGTTTTATGAAAATCCTCTTTAAGACAGTCATGGCTGATTACCAAATCAGCCCAAAGTGGACCGATTGTAGCTGTGCTCTCTCTGAACTCATTTACCATAGTTTCAGCTTTGCTTTGCTCATACCTACGCTGCTCAAAACAAACCAATTAAAACTTGCTTTTATACACTGTCATAAGATGATCCACAGCAATGCTAACAGACAGGCATACCTTTAGAGAGCTTCTAGAATCCTGAAGTGACTTTTATGCTGTAGCTGCAGTAAACCAACTCAGCAGGGGATTTTTCAGCTCAACTTCTGTGGCAGTTCCTCATAGCATTTCACTCTATTCTTTCCACTCTGTACATTCAGTTACGCATGTTCTCCTGTACTCATGTATCTCTTGATACACAAACAATATAAGCTTTATATTCCTCTGTATTCTCTAGTTCTTGCTTTTCTTCACATAGGTCTATTCAATCCCCATCCTAAATAAAAATGTCAAATAATACTGTTTCACTTTCTTTCAACTGTGGCTTTCAACTTCTAACTATGCATCCAATTCCTTTCTTTGGAAATCTCTTCTCAAGCCTTTTAAATTCCATTTCTGTTCCTCTAAATGTAGGTATTATCTTTGAGCCTGCTCCAGAGTCCACTTAAGGCATATATGCTCACTTTGCAGCTGCAGAAAGATAGGTTTAAGGGAGACTCAGAGTTGTGCCAAAGGATGCTTATGCATTTTGTTCCCTCATAGCATGAAATTTAATTATTGCAATATTCTGTTTCCAGCTCTTCAGAACACTACTGCTCATGCGTCTGCTAGGATGAATGATTAAAAACAAAAGCAATTTAAATCTTGGACTTAGGATTCTGTTCACTTCCACAGCAAGGAAATGAGTTTTTGCAACTTTCTCTGACATACTGGTCTCTTGGCATGGCACCATCCTGTGCAGTCCCTGGGGAAAGAAACCTCTCCTTAAAAGTTAGTACTTCATGGACCTCATAGTGAATGCCAGTTACTTGTTGTAAAATAATTGTACTACTTTAATGGTTGTTTAGAAATGTAGTCAGCAATCCATTTGGGAACTGGAATTTTAAAACTAATTTAATATCATTTTTTAAAGCACTGTTGTAGTTTTCACTGGTAAAGCTAGTATTGCTGTTTATTTGCCTTCTGTTAGATGAGCCAAAATTTATGGGGGAACCTTAGTCTTTTACTGGAGTACCTGAGGAAATTGAAAAAAATTGTAGGTTTTTTTTCATCCATTGTATCTATGACATTGCTTGTGTCTGGGAGACCCTTAATATTGTGTGACATGTCAGCAAATAAATAGGATACAAAAATCAAAATGGCCTTTATGACATAGACTATAAACTGATTAAATGCTAGGTTCTTAAGTATAATTACAAACTGGGAATCATTGCTGGAGTTGATTTGATTCTGCAGAGGTTCCAAAGGACTGGGGCCAAGAAATTATCTCTGTAAGATCTTGCTAATCCAGTACATCAGTATAAACTCATTACTGATAAAGTGAGCAGGTTAAATAAGAAAGCCATGAAGTATAAAAGAGATGAGTGCTGAGTGATCTGGATTGTTTGGAAAGTTCCATGCAGGTAAATTACGTGTATTTTGACCAAGTAGACTAATAAATATCTAGGTACAAAGATTGTTGGCCATGCGGGATACAATAACCTGTCCTAGAGAGCAGCAGGCCTGAAGACCGCTCAGGGAAGACGAGAGGTCTGTGAGTCAGCATGAGCACTGCTGCACATCAGGGAGACTCGGCAGCGTGGAGGCTGAATCAAATCCTCAGCTGGTGAAAGACTGGGTACCCAGTAAGAATAGAACTGTGATGTAACATCCATTTAACACTGGCCTGACCTCTGCTGAAATACCTGAATTGTGATGTAACATCCATTTAACACTGGCCTGACCCCTGCTGAAAAAATATCTGATGCACCTACAGTTCACAATTCAAGGAGTAACAAGATTTATGGGAATGGTTGAAGGGATGGAAAACATGACTTACAGGAAGACATCTGAGGGAGTGTTAACTCTATGTCTTTATCATCACAACCTTAAAACTCATCTGGACAAAATAATAGTTCAGCAGTTCCATGAAAAACTCATAGTAAGAACAAAACCTAGAAGTCGATGTAGGACTGATCAGCATTTTAAAGAGAGGCAGAGTTATAACTTTTTACAAATTACTGTAAGCAGTCATTGGAACATTTCCCCAGTGGCTGTAATAGATCAGTCTTGATTGTTAATTCAAAGTTTGTATGTTAAGGAAAAAAAGAACTACAGACCAAATGCAAAAATCAATGACAATAAGCCCTACAGTTAACATAAAGTACTAGGTTAGAAATCCCAGTGGTCCCATCCGGTCTTAAACTTCTGTAGTCATCAACATAATGACTTTTTCTTTAAATTGCTGCTTTTGATGGAGTTTTCTCTTCTTGGTGTTTAGGTTTTACTTTTTAAACCAGTCTTTCCTAAACTAATCCTTCTTAAAATTTGTATTATTTTTTTAACATCCCATAGACAAAGCCATCAAAGCTTGTCATTGTGAGGTTTACAAGCTATAGACAGTGGGTGCTCCCTCGTTGGCAATGTCCCTTTAGTGGCACCAGCTTGCAGAGCAGTACTGACAGGTGGCAGTTGGGGCTGTCAGAACATGCACAGCAAATGACTCAGTCACACCCATCACCCAGACCTGTGTTACGATCCTCATTTCTGATTGTGTGCAGGATCTTGCCTTGCTGGTTAGAGGGAGCCAGGAGGACTGCTCCATTGCCTTTGTTATTGATGATCCTCCTTCTATGGACTGGCAACAAAATAAAAAGAGGTGTGTCAACTGAGGGAAGACCTCTGGGGAAAGAAAAACCTATATACAGGAATTTAAAGTAGAGAAAATGCCTTCCCCTGCTTTTATTTTCCTTTTGTTTCTGATACCAAGGAACAGCTGTGGATGGAAACCAGTAGGGCCTCCATTGGCCAGTAGTCACCTACAGTCACCAGTAGGTATTACTGATCCAGGAGTTCACAGGCCCCAAGTTACCTGGAAACACTTTAATACTGGGAAAGATATTGTAAGGAGAGGTGTTGCTGACTACTGATGAAAACAACTTGGCTTAAAGAAATAATATATAAAGTTGTTTTTAATAGCTGTCTCTGCTTAGAACAAGCATCTAAAAGCTGAATTCTACTGACATAACCTCTTAAAGAGACTGCAAAGCTGTTTTCCTTCTGTCTTGTGCCATTCGTCATGTTTTACCTTTTCCTCATGTTTGATTTTTTTCAACATCAGTCATTCATTTACAACACTTCTGTCGATGTAACTCAGTTTTGGATTAGGTTTCAAGTCACCATTTCCTTTCTGTTTGAATAGGGATTTCTCTTATCCAGAGGAAGGAAACCAATAATTTGTCATGACAAACCAATGCTCACTCGGATTCACAATCATGTGATCAGCTCTTCTGTCATTTTCTAAAGAGCGTTTTAGGATAATGGAAGGAGAGTCTTGTTTGTGATATCTCATGTTTTCCTTTGTTTTCCCCGATTTATTTAACGTCTGTACTCCATTTGACCATTTGCAGGACAGATTACAGCAAATCTATCATTTTGTTTGTTTTAAAGGTGATACTATGGTTTTGTGCTTTCTGTGCCCCAAGTCTTTCCCAGGGGATCATTCAGGGATCCATCAAAGGATTAACCTTTGGTATGACAAATTAACAGATGTATCTGTAGGAACAAGCTAAACTATACTTCGCCATAAATTTACATAATCTGTACTGTTCCTTTCCAATCAGAGTTTTGCAGACGGCAGGTTATTTACAGAACCAAGCTCCCATAATTTTTAGGTGCTGCTATGTCTGCAATCCCACCAGTGTACGGAATAGTCTCAACCTTTGGCTGTCTCGGCACAGGGAAGGCCCAAGTACTTTCCTGCCAGTCATCCCCTGAAAACTGTTTGGGGATTGCTCAGGGAGCCTGGACACCTGGGTGTTCCTGAGCATCCTGGCAGTATAGACTGTGAGTCAGTGCAGAGTGAGGAGCCCTGAGCCTGAGGTTTTCCCCTGGCTTTGCCCTAGGGCTGCTTGACCACCTCCCTGTCCCTTTGCTTTTGCAAGAAGAGGGATGGGGACGGGTTGCTGATGGCCCTGTGAGCAGCTAGTGCAGGCTTCCAGCTAGAGAGGGAGGTTTGGGGGGAACTCCAGATATTTTGTGTTCGCTGGGCCAAAAACATAAGCTGGGTGCCAGCCCCAGCGGTGATGGTCTTACCAAAGTCTTCCGTTCTCTTGTCCCTACAGCCACCCGTGTATAGGCTCCAGCTTCGGGGTGCCTGCCTCCACTCGGCAACCTTCCCCCTCAGCCCCAGGGGAAAAAAAACTCAGCTCAGCTAGAGGTATGAGGGGGCTGGTGCACGCTGCGCGGGTGCAATCGGTGGGTGCGGCTTTGTAGCGGCAGGACTGTGGAAGGTGGGAGTGGGGCGTGGGTGGGGTATTGGGGAGGCGTGCGGAGTGTTCCGGGAGCCGTGGGTTGGCNGCCGGTCCTCTCCGCGTCGCTCTCATCCTGCCTCTGCCACTCTCATTTGTTTTAATTTTTTTTCCCCTCCTCCTCTCCTCCCATCTTTAGGGCGCTTCCCCGCTCGCCCGCCCGCCCGGCGGGCTGCCTCCGCGGGAGCGCAGCGCGGGGCCATGCCGGCGGAGCCGCCGCTTCTTCGGGGCTCCCTCCTTGTCCTCCTCCTTCTACACTTCCTCGGCACCCCGGCCCGCGGAGCCGTCTACACCAACCATTTCTTGGTGGAGCTGTACGACGGGGGCCAGGCGGAGGCCGAGAGGGTGGCGGCGGAGCACGGCTTCGGGGGGGTGCGGAAGGTAAGCCCCCCGCGCAGGGTTGGAGCGCTGCGGTGCCCTTCACGTTGGGCTCAGGGCGTGCGGTGTCGTGCCGTGGGCATGCCGGCAACGCGGGGTTGGCCCCGGCGCGGTTCTGCCCGCCTCTCACCTGCGGGAAGGGATGGTGCGGAGCGCGTCCCGCTGTGCCCGCGTTAATCCCCGTTTCCCGAGGGGCTTTGAGGAATAGCGGTGCCAAGAGCCATTGCAAGTGCTCCTCGGCACTGGCCCAGCAGGGTGGTTATCTTGGACTGGAGAGAGAGCGGAGTTTCCCACATGGTAACTCGGTGCCTTTTGACTTACTATGTAAATATCCTGCCATAGAGGAGCTCCCATCCTGCGGGGCTTGGGCTGCCGCCCAGGGCTTCCTGAGCGCGATTGCAACTGCTCGGAGCACCTGTGAAAAAATGAAAGCCTCATCTCCATGGAGAAGCCTGCACACAATTTAAATAGAAGATTTCACAGAGGTTTTGGCACTCAAATTTGTGATGCTTATTCTCCTAGAGAAATAGGATGACCCTAGGCTGATGAAGTTGCTTAATATTAAGCATGATAAGCAATGAATGCTTTTCACTAATGAATGTAAGTTGGGAAACTTCAAGTGCCATTGGAGGTTGTTTTCGCTCCTGAGGTTCTCAGAAATCAAACACAGCCAGAGTGGCGGGTCCCCTCCCAGCTCCTAGAGTGTCTAGCTCTGCTAGAAATCCCTCTCATTCAAATAATAATTAGACCTCTAAATATTTTATGGTACAGTAAGACCTGGGGTGAAAACAGGGAGAGGCTAATAGAGTGCCCTGGTCAATACAATTCCTGGCAGACTTGCTTGGAGGAGTGCGGAAGGAAAGTGGGCTGTGGGTGTTGCTGCTGCTTGTTTGTTTTTTTTTTCCTTTTCCTGGCAGTTATGCAATGACAGCTTGGTCCTACATCCAAGGAAATGGATGATAATGGCACCCTGAACTTGAATGAGTGAAAGATGGTTTAAACCTCGATTTAAAAATAAAAATTTAAAAAGCATATCAAGTGAGACTCCATCAGGTTGCCTCATTTCAACTCCACTGGGAGCTTGTTAGAGAAGTGAGGACAAGATCATTGTTGCTGTGACCACAGCTAACTCCTGCTACTGATGAGATGCTTTTGTTTTAAGCTCACAGCCTTGTCCTGATAGTGACAGAGCTGGGCTGCTGATACATTTGGGAAAGGATACATTGTGGGGATTAGGTTTTGTTATATGAAATTTAGATACAGCTTTTTGGTTAACAGTTTTCCTCTTCTAGTCTCTTCCTGATTGTACTCCCTTCCTCCTGTCCTGGAGTTATCTGACTGATAAGGCCTTATGAGTACAGAAGGGTACACTCCTGCATGGCTCAGTTTCTTATGACTTTTGCTAGATGCTTTCAAATGATCCTGTAATCCAAGTGGGGAAGAGACAGGGAGAGAGAGAGGATTTTATAGGATGGAGAAATGCAGCTTCTGGGCTGTTAGAATCCTCTCCCCTCTACCGTGCTTCTCCCCAGGATGCCTCGGCCACATTAGGAGACTTCTTCATGGAAATCAGCCTTGTAACTCATCTCAGGAGAGAACTGGAGGGAAGTCCCTCGGGTAAGTGCAAGAGGAGAGTACCTGCTTTCCAGGACATGCCACGAGGGGGCTGTTTCTTGTGGGCATGGGTGTCTCTGAAGCCCAGCAGAGCCATGGCGTGATGTGTGTGTGTGCTCATGGCGTGGGGCAGCAGGTGGTTGCAGTACTCAGCACATACTATCTCAAGGTTTCTGGGTTATACTATCCCTGAAAAGCTCGTAAGCCTCCCACCCCTCCTCCCCAGCTGCAAGAGGAAACAGCACCCTGCTATCTGCAAGGCAGTATTTTAGGGAAGAGGAAATGTTGCTAGGGTTTGACATTTTGCTGGCTGTGTTGGAGGATAATCCGTGAGAGGTTGATAGCAATCTTCATTCTTAACGGGGTTTGGGTGGTGGTAATTGGCTGCTAATAAAAGCTTGTGCCATTTATGCCAGTGGCTCTTCAGTACTGCTGAAGAGTCTCCTCTCTGTTTTGCTATCATCGGGTTTGTCTAGCAGCTTACAGTCTGCAGACTCAGCTTTCATGGCGATCACGACAGCACAGGAAGTTGAATGTGGCCGTGTGTAGAGAAGTGCAGAGCTGTTAGTGGGAAACTCTCGAGGGAAAGTACTATGTGTAGATATGCTGTCTAATGAAATATTCAAAAAATACCAGCACCCCCCCACACTGAGTTACATCACAAGCAGAAGTGATCTTTTAGATACTGCAATGACACATGCTGTTCGGATGATATATTGAGTTATTTACTTTTAAAAATCTGGTTAATTTTGCCCATATTGGAGAAGAGCCATTGTCTGAAAATAATCACCTTTCTTTCAGTGCAGGGACTTTCCCACTAGGAACACAAGAGCAGATTCTGCTTTTTTTTTATTGTGTATGAATTTAAGATGTGTATGAGAAAGATTTCTTTTATGCCTGTTAGGGTATCACAGATCTCTTCTAACATGACTTTATGGGAGCTGTTTTTTAAATTATGTATTTTTAGTGCGCATGTTTTTTTCCCTAATAACAAGTAATCTCTGAGCAAGTGCATGTTACGTTTACTTAACAGCAGATTTCTGCAGAAATGCATGAGAAAGCATTGCCTTTAAGAGTAATGTTATGAACTGCATGATGCGCTTTCTAATTGATTCTTCTAATTGATTCTTCTAATTGATGGCCATGCTTCCTACCATCATTCTGAAACCACTACAAGACGTCAGGTGGGCTAAATATGTGCTTTAAATTCAGTGCTTGATGAATTGATTAAGAAGGGCTTGGTGCTTACATAAACAGGTGCTTTTGTTTAGGTCTAGGATCCTAACGTGAGTCAGTGTCAAAAACACTAGTCAGTTTTTCTTTAATCTTCCCTGGATTAATCCTGAATACAGACCTCTTTGTAATGCTTATTGTGCTCTTCGATTTTTATTTTTAATGTTAGCAATTTTTCAATCCATTTTTACCTGCTAAAATTGATTCTGTGTATTTCTGGAGAAACACATACTGTGATAAAACATTTTTTTTTTCTTAAAATGGTTAGTCTTACCATCTTTGAGCATTCAGGAATTGTGAGAATGCCCCCCTAATATTGTGAGAACTGCAAAAAGAACAAGTTTTGGTTTTGACTGGTTATTTTTTCCCCTATTTGATTTATTTGCCTCTTGGCATGGTTGCCACCAGAATATATTTCTTAATGCAGGCTGAAAAATATGCTTTCTGACCTTGCCTTGCAATTCTCAATTAATTTCTAACACGGAGAGTTGGAAGATGCATTTAGAAAGGTCTTCTATTTGGTGATCAGAGTTTAGGCATCTCTTTCATCAATAATAGTGAGACTGAGACAATCCACAAAATACCTCCATAACTAAAAGGCTAAATATTCTGCTTCTTGTAGCATTGAGGTGAAGGGTTTGAAACGATCAGCATTCAGTGGCCTCAGATTTTAAAATGAGAACCAAACATAGATTTCAAAATGTTTATCTTGCCCAAAGCTGGTCTATTTTTTCCTTGATGTATCACCTGATCCCGTCTCCCCCTTAATCTTGCAAAACTCAGTGTACCTCTCACAGCTGTGACTTCTTCGCTTCCTGATTTTGCTTAGCAGGCTACTGGTTGAGGACCAGGCTTTGTAGAACCAATCAGTAATTTCTTGATGGCACACTGGGAGTATTCAGGTTTTCTTGGTTTTTTCTTTACATTGCGTGAATACAGACTTACCAAAAGCAAAACTTAACAGGTAAAGAAGCTATATTTCTTGCTGCAGCAGCCCATTTCCCCGTGTTTAGGCTGAGAGCCTGTGAGGTGGGAGTTGATCTGGTGTAGAAGGCAGACCTAGAGGCAGAATAATGAGTTCATAGCCTTGGGAGCTCTTTGGAGGGATTTCTGTCAGGGATCCTGAACATTTCATCCTGGAATGCACATACCAAAGCCTTAAAATGCCCTCCTGTGCAGATCAACCTCTAAATCTGGAAAATAGGTGTTTGCCTTGCTTCTGCATGCCCAGGAGTCACTGTGATGGACTGATGGGATTCAGTACATGTGAAAAATGCTGTTTGTGTATGTGGGTTTGGATGTTGTGTTTTAAGATGTGTGTATTTATATACATATGTATCTTTCTTGTTCCTTTTCCCCTAATACATAATCTTGGAGTAAAGAAGAGAAAGGAAAGGCAAATTCTTAGCCAGGCTCCTGGCAGACCTTGTGTGCATATGTATTTACCAGCCCATTTGTGCATATGTGAGGTGGTCCATGCTTCACAGTTAAACATGCTTGTGTTACTTTCACATGTGCTGCTAATCCAAGGGCTTGTGGAATTGTTAATTGTGTAATTAAGTGTAATTGTGGTCAAATAAAGGCAGCATGGAGGGTGCAGGAGTGCTCCAGTGTGGTGACAGATGCTGAAGCAATGGAATATCCCATGCGAAGAGGAGGCAGTAAGCTCAGGCCTCCCCATGTGGGCCGGCTGGAGTCCAAGGACTTAAGATCAAGCCTCAGAATGCAGTGTTTCTGCGTGTTAATTTGTGTTTAATAATTTATTAGCTTTGTGTTTTATGCTGGTCTAGAGGAAAGGATGTTTGCTTGCAAAAGCATTCCTTTATTATAGAAACAGAAAAACCTTTTAGACATGGAGGATACAAGGTGAATTTTCTGAGGAACCTGAGAGCTTTAATTTTCTAGATTTCACTGTTGTGGTTCTGTATTAATAAGACAAAAAAAAAGACCGTAGCAGCAAATGCTTCAGTTTCCATCCTGATATGTGTAAATTAAGGGGAAGAAGCATTTGAATAGCAGGAAAAGTTTGATCCTGCTGTGGGCGGACACACTGCTGGGTGGTGATGTAGACTTCCCTTTTCCAGAAAAACACATGAAGAAAGTAACTGGGGACATGTAGAGAGAGCATCTGTCTGCATCAGGAGGGAGCCTTGTTGGCTGCTTGCAGGTGGAGTCCAGGCAAATCATTGGGCACAGTCTGGAAAGGCCTGTTCACTCCTATTTACACTTGAGACAAATGTTAGTGGAATCAAAAAACAATTTTACTGTGCTAGAAGTGAGTTTGCCTCATATATGTAAGTACTGTATTTCTTTGGAAATGTTGCTTTTTTTGGTTGTGGTTTCTTTTTTTTAGTTTTATTTTGTGTTCAGCTCCAGGAGCAAACACTGGCTAACTGGATAACTTAGAACAAACAAAAAAAAAAATCCCTGTTACTTAAATGTAATTAGTTATGCACATGAAAGCTGTAAATTATTGAGAAGATCTGTAAACCACAGGCTCAAGTACATCCCTAGCCCAGTTTCTGTAAAGCTCCTGCTCTAGCAGAGACTCAGACTGTTTGCTGGTGGTAAGTGTTCTGTTTGAGCTATAAAATAATTACCTTGTCAGATTTTACACTTGTTTGAGTGTAAAACAAGGTCAGTCTCCCCTACTATAGATCCCTGCTGTAATTGCTCCATTACCATTTTGAATATGTGGTGTAGCTGTTTCTTGGCAAAACATGCAGATTAAACCTTACCTTTACAGATTTTTGTTTTGTTTCCTGAACTACAGCTCAGTGAACACAGAGGTATGAAATTCTGGCTGTTTATAAAGCTTCCTACATTTATAATTTTATTTATTGCATGTTGTTTGGACCCATTTGCAAAATTGAACGTGTGGTAGAGACAAGTGCAGTTCTTATTTCACTTGTTTTTGGGTTTTTTTGATGCTGCGGCCCAACGGGGAATGTGCAGTAATTGGTTTTCATTTACATTATATTTAGTTTTGCCAGTGTGAAGGAGAAGATACATAAAGAACTGGACAGCATTCCCTGAACACTGTGATCCCAGCATACCAGGACTGAACATGCTGTGTACTAGCCTATCTCCTGCAGTCTAGCCCAGAGTGCCTGTCAGTCTGGGGTCTCCTTCCTTCTGCCCAGATAGCTTTCTTGCAGATGACTTTCAGACTATTCCTGGGCTCTACAACATACAGATATATGAATTGCGTCTGTGTTTGACCTTTGGGATCCTATACGTCTGTGGTCCTACTTAAAACTCTCATTCTTCTAGGTAGGCTTTTCAGATGCTGAAAGCAGCCTGAGGGCCATTACTGAGAGGCAATATGGACATCTGTAACTGTTAACATACCCAGAATTGAATTTGTCCCCTGACCTTCTCTGCAGAGCTGTGCAGCGAAAAGATGACTGTTTATTGCAAGAGTCCCCTGCTTTGAAGACTCTGGTTTTTGCATCAGGCCAGAGGGACAGATCCCACTGTCATGCCTAACCAGACCCAGATAGTTTAGGGTACTGCAAATGAGGGAGGGCACTTTGTTTGTAGTTTGAGAGTTCAAATCCAGATTTAAGTTCTAGACCAAAAGAAATTATCAATTCACTCCCAGCGTGAAATGCTTCCTTCTGAGATCCTGTGGCATTTGTTTATTAGCAAGCAAATGGTCCAAGAGACTGAGTCTGCTGCTTGGCTCCTTCAGAAAAGGACAGAGGTGTTTGAATTTGTGTTATCTTTTTGAGAATCCAACTGTTGTGTGAAGGTGAAAGATAGCCTTCTATCTTTTTCACAAAACATGACAGGTGACAAGATATAAGACCCTACCAACTGTTAGGAAAACTTCTACTGCTGTAACTATACTGATGTGGTTAAAGTGGGGAAACAAACCCCATTGCAGTGCTGTTACTATCAGTGTAGGAGTAGTGACATATTTAACTCATTCCAAGTCAGAACAATATTAGCAGAAATTTAATTTCCTCTGGAGCTTTTAACAGTAAGACCATGTTGATTTCAAAAACGAACAAACAAAATCAATGAAAAGCAACAACAAAAAAAGAGCTTCCAGTCTTCCTGGAATAGTTATGCTGGTAATAGTTACTACTTAGTGTAGCTAAGTAGAAATTTGCACGTGACCCTTAACCTCATCCATCTATGGAATTGTTCAATTAAAATTAATAAATGCAACTCAAGTTTCAAATGCTTGTAATAAAGCAGTTGCAAAGTAGTTGCCAAAACATAGGTAGAATTTATCTGGTAGATAGTTTCTGTTAGTAAGTTCTGAGAAATGTCCATGCTCATGGAAAATTCTGTGATCTGGAAATCAAACCAAATTGTTAAAATGAATGATAAAATCTGCCAGTTCTTATTAAAATATTTTAGCTAGGAAACCCTTTTGTGCAGTTCCAGTCCACAGTATGGGTGGGTAGTTTCTGTGTGAGCACTAGCAGCAAATTCAGTGCTGTTAATAGATGTAAAATTTACCTTTGTCCTGCAATATTATTCTAGTCATCACAAAGCCTTTTCTTTTTTTTTTTCCTTTTTCTTTGAACTTGTTCAGATAATTAAATGGGTCAGGTCTCTACAGGATGCTGCTGCATGGTGGCTATAAATATTGCAGTGAGCAGCCCAACACTTCCATCCATCCATGGCCTCTGGTGGGAGGAAGCTGAACTGCTCAACTATTTGTCAATGTCTGGTGTGTTGCTCTTGTAAATCAAGGTGAGCCCTGCATTTAACTCTCATAAGTTCATTGAAAAAGCAGACCCTGTGCTACTGAAATGGAGATTTAATTTCAGCTCAGCAGGCTTAGGCCATGCTTTGCGACAGAAAGCACTGTCCCAGAGAGAGCTGAATTCAGTGTGTACTGTGTGGACTTGAATAGCCATGACACACAGTTTATCATGCAGTGTGAAATACAACTTGGTCATGGATTTATGACAGTAGCTCAACGGTGTAACTCAGCTGAACACTGGCTGTGTTCAGCAAGTAGCAGGAGCTTGGACTGAAGAAATTATGAGCTTGGCCACTGTCTCCAGTTATACACCGTGATTATAAACAGATAACTTGGGTAGCGATAGCTTTTTCACAAGGAGTGAACTGGGACGTTGTTATATATTACCTACCTTCTTAAACAAAACTTCTGTGGAAATGTTACATTCTTAGCTACTTTGTTGACAGAAAGCAAATGGAAATAGTGACCTCAGTGTTTACATCAAACCAGTTGGCAAATGTGTCCCAGATACTCATGACTGAACTAGATTATTTGCTTACCAGAAGAATAAGATGATAATATGTCAGAGCTGCTTTCTCCAAAGAACCAGTCTGTGCAAACCTGAAACACAGAAAAAATATATTTAAATATTATTATTAAGTAGACATATTTGCACTGCTTCGGATGATTGTTGGATACCAAACTAGAGCCAAGGAGGTAAATCTCTTCCTTGTATGGGTAGTAAAAGAGGTGGAGTATAGCCTCCCCTTTCCTGATGACAGACGATCCTTCTTTCTGCCTACTCATTCTTTATGAAAAGCCAGTGAAACAGAGGAGTGTGATTCTGAAATCTGCTCTGTGAGTGAGTACTCTCTGTCACCTACTGTGCAACACCAAGTGCAGCAAAGCTTCTTTTAAAGGCTTCTAGCTGCAGCCAAGATATGGTGAATTAGCTATAACCGTGACTGATGGATTTCCATCAGTCCTATGGGGACCTTATGCTTCTCTGTATCAATTAATTTTAGAACTGTGTTTCAACTGAAGTTAGCTATTTAGAAGTTATTTTGAGCCAGTTGTAAAGTGGAACTGTCAGCTCAGAATTCGGGTGAAGAAGTATCAAAATCAGAACTGGAACACATTTGCTGGTTTTGAAGACTTAGCTGCTAAACATTGATGGAACAATGGTCGTGGGTTGCAACATCATCATTTTGGCAGCATTTCCATCTTTTAATTTTTATATTGCCATTTAAACCCCCCAAATTCACAGGCAAATGTACTTTTCATTTCTTAACTGTAAAACCATTCCATTTCTGCTGCAATTAAGTTACAGTTCAGAATAAAACCTGGTCAGAAAAGCAAGTGGATTTTTTTCTCTTTCTGTTGATGGAGATTAAAATACTCAATGTGATGCCATAAAATCCCTTTTTTCCCCTTCTAACTGAACATATATTATTAATGTTAAATATACTATACTTTGGTAGAGAAAGCAATTTTTCAGGCTCTAAAGGCTGAAGTGCTGAATGATTAATTAAAACCCTATGTTTACCTTGCTTGACTAATGTAATAGGAGCAAGAAAACATATAAGCACATGCTGGACTGAAAACGTTTTCTGCCAGCAATAAACTTCCATTATTTATTAATTGGTAGTAAAAGACTTATTTCACAGCTGCCTGAAAGGCCAATGAGGGAAGTCTTGGGAGGAAGGGTAAGAGGTGGTGTTGGTGTTTGCTTTCCTTTCTCATCATTATTGCTAGGTTTGAGTCATCCTTTTTCTTGTGCCTACCACAGAGCTCTTGACCCCACTCAGAGCAGTTATTCCTTGTTGTGAAGTGACCGTTGTGCTGTTGTGTACAGGAGCCAACAGGAGCTCTCTCCAGGTTGTGGTGGTGTAAGTAAAGGATTTGCCTCTGACCTGATCTTATAATAGTGAGGATTAATGTCTGTGACTTCCTCCTGGCAAAATCAAGAAACAAGTGTCCCAAAATGTTCTCTTTTCCTTAGCTCTGCTAAAAATGTTTTTCTTAAAGCTTCCTTCCCCTGCTCTTCTCAAGCCTACTACCTTATGTT
>VXBT01009880.1:0-14128 GCA_013400235.1 Oriolus oriolus | reverse complement strand
AAAAAAAAAAAAAGAAGAAACAGTGTGACCCTCCTATCCTTTAATATCACAGTTTTGTTTCTAATTGTTACCCATCAGCTTCTCTCCCATAAAGCACATAGTTTTCTCCAGGAGCTGACTGCTTCTCTGGCAACTGGAAGACTTTTCCAGTGTGGTGTAATAACAGAAACCTCTCTGTGAAGCACTTTCTGTCGATCAGCTCTTGCTTGGCAGCCTAGCATTAAACAGACATGGAGTCAAAAAGAAAGAGTAAAGGTTTTGAATTGCAAGAGAGGTCAGATCTTAAAGTGTCGAGAGAGCTGGCATCTTTGCATTAGAGTAATTCGCATCTTCTCTGCCTTCTTGAGTAGCTCTTGTCAGTAACCAACTAATTTTGCTCTGAGTTGCTCTTACAGCTCTACTTCATTAGAGCTTGAGTTCCTGACTCTGCTTTTAGATGCTGCATGACCTGAGCACTTGCACAGATGTTTATGTAGCCACTTTGTTATGTGAACGTAGATTTAAAAATAATGCCCAAGTGCCTTACTGAAAGTCAGGATCTCAGTGTTTAGCAATGTCTTGCTCCTTCTTCATCTGTGAGGTGTAAGTACCAGTAATTTGTGCCTGGGACACACTGCATCTTAATGTTGTTTTCTAAATAGGAAACTTTAGCTCATGGCTGTTATCTCTGTTTCTGGAGCTGATGTGACACCTGTGTGACAGGTGAGGCTCCTGTGTGACAACAGTAGCCAACCTGTTTGTTACATGCTTAAAAGGAGAGATGGGTTGTAAATTAGGAGTGAGGCAAAGTGGCCTTTTGTAAGCAGTGCTAATTGCTGTCAGCAATATTGATCTATCTCAGAAGTATACCATGGCCATTTAAATTTGCAGACTCTTAACTGAATCAAACTGTTTCTTGTGCATTTTTCCTAAGGAAGATATACCGATATGAAGAAGAGATTTCCATCTTATATTGCTTAAATATATTACAACATTTAACAAATATTTATTGCTAAAGAGGTACCTGGTTGCACACAGATATATTACATGTGTAGATAGACCCATTAATATATGTTTGCAATAGCATTTGGCATTTTATGGTTAAGAGTTTCATATCACAGTTTATAGTGCTGGGCAAACATTAATTAAATGAATCCTATCAATAAATAAAATAACTAAACTAGTACTTAGAATATGCCATTTTACATGGGAGGCAACTGAAACAAGAATATTACAGCTCTAATTGCCCAAGATTCTCCTAATATTAGGAGATGCTGAAACTCATGTCTTCTGAGATTTAGTCCTGGCTCTGTCCTAGAGCAGAGTTGCTACCACATGAAGCAAGAGCAGAGAGGGAAATAGCAAAGGAAATGGTTGTAGATTGAATAATCTTGGAGAGAAGGTTGTTTGAGGTGTGAAAACTTTTAAGGAATATTAATGTCTTGAGAGATGCTTTGAAAACACAGCAGAACATCAAAAGAGTGACAGGATACCCTGAGGAGCTCCATTGCTCCAAGCAGGAGACAGGCACTTACAGCCAAAATTTTATTCACCTCTGTTAATAAAATGTAGAACTGGCAAAGCCACTTCTGGATTACCATTCTTTTTCCCCCCTTTTATTCTTACAGCACTGACTGCTTAAGACTAAATGAATTATGCTTAATTAACTGGGTCGAGTACTGACCAACTGTCTCTAGAGAATGTCTGAAGTCTGATTTCTGTTTGTCTTTTTTTTTTCTCATTTTTGTTTGTTTAGGTTTGTGGGGGGGGAGGTGTCTGTTTGTTTTCTTTTGCTCCTTTTCTGTTGTTGTTGTTTTAGTTTTGTTTTATTTTTAGGGGGTGGAGGTGTTTTTGTTTTGTTTTAATGGGATAGTAAAATTCTCCCAATTTGTGTAAAACAAACCATTTTTTGTTACACATACCTGCTTTAAGAAAATTTAATCGATTCACCTTCTGATGGAGTCATATTTACTGAATTATTCTAAATTATGTATATGTTTATCTGTTGTGTATGTGGTTGTTACGGAGTTGTGTAGCTGAGTTATTGGAGAGGCTGTCTCCTTTTCCCAGTGGTCATTTGTTGTTGCTAAAAACGACAACACAATTGGTAGATGCTCCCAGTGACTTTTCTGGTGCTGAAGGCCAGAATTTTTTCTGGTGCCCAGGGCTTGACTGAGGTGCTCTTCTTTCATGCACACACACACACAACATTTATTTAAGAGGACATCATGATGATTGCTCAGTTTTCACTTCAGCCTGTCAGCCAAACAATAATAATCACCTACTCCAGGTAATGACAATCTGAATTAACCCAGACAGACCAATTTGAGGGCTAGTGTATAAACAACAACATTCTCCTCGAAATCTAGGAAGTATCCTGCTTTCAACAGGGCACATGGTAGAATTGATAATGGTGTTTACAGTTACTGGGGAGTAACGGATAAAACTCTCTAAACTGCACAGATCCATTTCCATAAACTACAATAACTGTTTTAAAAGCTTCAAATGGCTTCTCCAATTCACTGATAAAACTATCAGCAAATCCAGTCTTGTCACTGATGACTTGTATGACTCAGTGACAAACTTAACAGTGATATGGGTACAGTAAAACCTTACACTTGTGTGATTCATTCAATTGCAGATCAAAATCCAAATACCACAAACTTGTAACCAAACCAATGGAGCAGTGTTTTGTACGTGCTTGGAAGCACCGGATGGGGTAATGTTACTACAAAACTGATAAGAAATGAGACTAACCATTTAACATCAGAATTGATCTACCTAGACAGCAGTACTTCTCTTACAGACTTTGGAGTGAAAGAGCTCCTGGGACTCAGCTCTGTTTGTATTTTAACGTGGCCATCTCAGATAAGTGAGATGAATCATGCTTTGGAAGGGCCTCTTTTTCTTTTGCCATGCATTGTACAGGGCATTCAGGTGAATTCCACATGGACAGATTGGACACATAAGTGTAACAGCAGTCCACAGCTGGTTCAGTTTCTTTCATTTACTTCCAGGTTTTTTTTAAACGCCTTATGTCCAGCTATTGAGAAGACTGTTTAATCTTGTTCTTGCTGCATGCAAGAGGGACTTAGGCAAAAGTATTTGTTTTATCCTTTTGGATAAAATAAAATCCAAAGGCGTATATTCTGCAAAATCTTTGGACATCACTTTTGACTTTACACTTTCTAGAGGAAACGATATTTTCCTGTGGAGGTCAGGAAACCTTTCAGAAACCATTGGAAACTACGTCTGCTGGCTTGAGAAGATGTAATAGAACTTTTTAAGCAGGGTTGCTGTGTTCTTATAGGATAGCCAATATTCTAAATAACAGTAAGAGGTGGCCTTGTTACCACGTGTGTTGCAATATTTCCATTGACTTTTGTATCTTTCTACTTAGTCTTGGTCCCTTCTTGCTACCACCACCTGTTGCTGATTCCTTTAAGAGATGGTTGGATATTTATAGGAAACGGAGCTGAAAACATATGAAAATGTCTAAGGCATTTATGAATTAATTTGTAAGAGAATGTTTCACTTTGTGTTAATGAACTGATTTCACAAGGATGATCTGACGATGTTTTAATACGAAATGTACCGTTTGGGAGTGTTGAAGCTATAGCTATAACACCTGCCAGATTTGCAAAGAGAAGCAGATTAGGCTTTGGTGGAGGCAGCTGGCTAAGACACAGGTACAGTGAGAACTGGGCCAGGAAGACTGAATCATAGCACTCAGACCTGGGCCTGACTGTGCCAGTCATTGGGGCTGTTTGGAGCTTGTGCAGAACCCTGGCTCCACCTAAGATCCTTATTTTGAGCCTTCAGAGTAATTATAGCACATGAATGAGAAAGTGTAAAATCCTTGCCTAGGGCTGTGGAGACACAGTGGACTGGACTTCATGCTGGGTGATCTCTGGTGCAGCTTTAGTCCTCTGTGCTACTTCACAATTCTCTACCAATGTTTGAATTAATCCTTTCTTGTTCGTGCTTTGTTCTGTGTTATTTCGGTGCCTGAGGCTGCCTGTGTTTCTAGCTGGCTCTTCTCTTACATGGCCCTCGTCGCTCAAGTGAGTGAGTGCTTTTGACTTCAGACTTGGCTCCCATCTGTGTATTTAAAGGTAAAATGATTTCTAATGCTAATTGGGGTGAGAGAAAATGAGAGAAAGAGAGTTTAAAAATTCATACTGAATATTTATAAGCATCCTCAGTGCATTTGGTGAAACTGGGATGAAAAGGTTTCGAAAAGGTTTCTAATTTCTGCTGCGAGGCACTTTGTTGTGCTTCACTTACGATGGTAACTAAAGGTGGGAGGCCTGTGGGGCCTGTTAAGGCTCCAAATACATTTATTTGTACCGGGTTTAGGTCATATTTTCTGTTGGTGTAATTACTGAGCAGTAATGGGATGAAAGAGCTCCCATGTGCCAATTTACGGCTCCTTTCAAAGTCAGGAGTGATGCTTGGGCAGTGCTTGGACTCTGTGAGGAGAGATGTTTTGTGTTATACTTCTTAAAAAAAAAAAAATTATGATTTGGAGGATGGGTATCTTTTTTTTCCTTTAGCACCAGTGTTTGTTTGAACCCTCACGTCCACGCCACATATTCATACTAAGGCAGCCAAGGAGCTCTGGGAAGGGTCTGTGTCAGCCTGGCTGAATGAGGACTTTCTGTGAATCCCATTCACTGACAGGTCCATTTATGCTGATTTTGGTGACCAAGGAAGGAGGTAACTTGCTATAAATTTGCTAGTATTTATAAGTGATTTTGCTCAAAAGACAGTTGTTGGCAGACTGTTGTTCCCATTAGTAACTTGGGAGAGGAACCTTAACAAAAGATCAAAGTAAACTGGTTTTAGAATATTACAGTGTTGGGGAGAAATCATTGGAAATGATGCACAGAAGCCAGCAGTGTGCTGTAGGGATTCTGCATTATGTGAAAGAGTGTGAGAGGCAGTATGGGAAGGCTGGGCAGAGGTAATTCCCATTAAAACAAGAGGGGGCAATCCTGGTTGTTCTTAAGGTTTTTGTGGGCACCATAATGTATGTAGATAGAGCTCTGCAGTGAGTCAGTAAAATGCAATATTAAAGATAAGGAGCCAGTAAAATTCAATGTTAAAGGTAAGCCTTGGAACCAGTGTTGATGTTTATTTTTGTATTGTATATTACCTCTTAAAACTAGTGGCAGGCTGTGAATGCTGGACCTTTCCCTGAGAGCCAGATAAAGTGCTGATGCCACTGGCAGCTTTACTCAACTTGGGTATTTTCTTAAGAATTTATTGCTTCTTCATAATACCTTTGCTAGATAGGCTTTTCTGATCAGGAGATGCTGATGCTTGTTTTCAATGTTAGCTCTGCCCAAGGTGGCCTCAGTTGCTGCAGTTTTAGAATGAGGAACACTATCTGATTTTAGTCTTTCTGTGGCTTTTCTTTCAACTTCTGCACTGCTTTGCAGCTGATATTGATTTCCTTTGCTTTGTGGCAGGCAAAACTGCAACTGGTGTCACTGTGCATATTGTTCAAGGCAAGACCAAGCAAGAAGGGCAGTTTGATTTTCTCTGTCAAGTAGACAACATGGGATGGGAGCCATCAGCTCTGAGGGAACCATGTGTGCTGCCCCATCCTAGATCGGGTGTCTCTGAGGAACAGGCTACTTTATACTTGATTTTTCCTTCTTGGAGCAGTTGAGGGCTCAGCAGTGGACTGTCTTTTTCTCCCTTTCAATACCGGGGAATGGCCTCTCTCCGGAGGAATGCCTGGGCCTGGCAGGGGAGAATTGTAGCTGCTTGTTTACAGCCCTTCTTCTCAGCAGTGGCATCTAGGGCAGCACAGAGTCACTCCCTCTTCTTGCTGTGAAAAGACTGTCATATGTAAGGAGGAGAGGGCAGAAAGGTTGAGAGCCATTAATTTAACTTACTTATTTTTATTTCAATAATAATTACACCTCAACTTCTGTGGTTGAGCAGTAGCTTGAGAACAGCTAAGATACCTCAGACATATTGGTGCTGAAACTGTGCACAATATGAAACTTTTCGTGCTTCTTTCTATACCAAATGGTACATCCTAGCCATTTTCATAGAATCATGGATTGTTAAGGTTGGAAAAGACCCTAAGATCATCAAGTCTATTTTGCTTTCAGTTAGGTCTCTTGAAAGAGTTTTTCTTTCCTCCATTTAGTTGAACACTGAATTTTTAAAAGTTATTTTCCAGTCCACATTCTTTCAGGAAGAGAGTTAAACAGATTTTATCTTTACTTCAGAAAGTGTTATTAATAACCACAAGGAGGCTGCAAATCTGAAGAAAAGGAGACAGGTGGATATAAAATGTTTTGCTCTAGTTGCTGTTTTGTATTTGGGATTCTGGTTTTGCTTGTATGTATTTTTCACCAATACTTTTATACAAATATTGCAAGTAATGAAGTGCTTGTAATTCCTGAGATTCTAAAAGCCGTGTTTTGTAAGGGACAATATTTGTACATCAAGGCAATAAGTAGGCCCATTCCTAATTCTAAATAATCCTCCTCACTTGAATATAGAAGTGCTTTCCAGTAATTAGTTGTCTTACTTAATTGCTAATTTTTTTTCTGAGGGCAGGAAGCTTTGCTTTTGTCTTACAGAAAGAACCTGAGCCACCAGGCTGACTGCATTATTGTTCCATGGTACGTGCTGAGCCTGCTGTTGCCAGAATGGGAATTTTACTCCATAGCAATTCCAGCTTTACAGCTACAACATTACAGAGCAAATACTGCTGATCACACTTTGGAGTCTTTATGTACAGGAGATCTGTTTTCATTTCACTTCATTATATGCCCTGTTCATTTCACTATTTGCTCTTTTGCTGTAGCTCCAAATCAGAGGAGACTTCCTGGAATACCTGATAGTGGCAGTGTAAATCCTGCTGTGAGCTATCTGTGTCCTCCATTTGGTTGCTGCCAAGAAGTTACTGGTTTGGTAGCAGGAGTCCCTCAGAACTGGAAGCTTCAGTCATTTCTTGTGGTATTTACAGATCTCAGTGCAAAATCCTCATCAAAGCCTGACATTTTAGGCCCTTTCCCTGGTATCTTATTTCTCCCACATGTACGTTCATTAATTTCAAGGATTTACTGCAGAGTTTAGAGTCTTCCTGAAAATTGCCTGGTTTCTGCTATTAATTATTCACAATCCACAGTGCTGGATCACATAATCTTTCAGGTATTGCCTCACTGAGCTGCCTTCCTGGGTGTCCCCCTCTAGGTTTAATTGATCCAGTGTGAAAAACCATGTGAACCATTAAATATCTGAATTCCTCAAAGATTACTGGGATAACTGTGGAAAGAGTGGAATAGTCTTCGTCAAACTTATTCATTACTTTGTCCGTAAATCTGGTCATTGTTATATCAATTGTAATTGCTTATGGTCAAACTTGAATACACCAGCTTTAAAAGATTGCTATATATGATACTGCTTCATGCTAAGAGGTACTAGATACTAACCTTGTATGGAAAATAAACAGCAAATATCTGTTACATATTTCTGGATATCTTCAAAATTGCTTAGACTAATCCTTAATGGAAGAACATCAAGATCAATATATGACTGGAATTGATTTTAATGGTTGATACTGAGATAAAAGGAAGAAAAGTAGCATGATTTCAGAGAGAGAATTAGAGGAGTAATTGGGCCACAAACAGCAAAGGACGGTAATGGTTAGCACAGCAGGATGGATTTCAGGCTGTAACGGGTCTGCCTATTTAGATTTTTTTCCCCCATGCGTGTTTTTGAGACATAGTGTAATGTATCCAATGTGGGGGAAGGGCATTTTCCTGGAGAGCCAAATCTATTGCCAAACTCTGGATTGTGTAAATACCTGATCACCCAGTTGGTAAAGATGTCAGGTACAAGTTTAAATGTAAATCTGCTTTTAAAAACAATTACCTAAACCCATACAGAATTTAACCTTCTGAGCTGTGACTCTGAGGATATATACGAAGTGCAGGAGACTTCTGTGGCCTCTACTGAGAGCTCTCATAGTCTCCTTTCTCCTTCTACCTCAGCTGTTGTATTTTTCACAGGTGTATGGAGCTGTAGCTGAATATTCTGATTATTTGCCCAGAAAAGTTCTCCAGTCAGCCACGCAGATCAGCTTGAAGGAACCATAATGATTTTGATGAAATCTCCTTAGCTGTTGTTAGCCGATGGGCCAGGGTTATTAACGCTCCGGCTAGCTTCTGCGGCAAACCGACGGCAAAGAGATGGGAAGGGTCTTTGCTTAGAATTCCACCAAGTACATTTATTCCATCCTCTCCAGTGAAGGGCCCAGAGGCAAAGACAAGAACAATGGAAGGGCTAGGATTTTTATACAGGGGCGGGGAGAACATCAGGGACCAATAGTCTAGGGGCACAGGGGTGCTACATAGGCAGGGCTGGGATAAGGGAACCAATAGGGAAACTGAGGCAGGGACAAAGGGACAGGGGCCAATGGGAGAATGGGGAGGGAGGAGCTTTCTGGACTGGAGTCGGGACAGAGGCAGGGACTAATCAGGGGAACAGAACTGGGGTACATGCTCACTGGCTCCCACACCTAAGCTTTTGTAAACACTTTAAAAGAGGCCTTTTTATCAGAACAGAGTGCTTTGACTTTGGAATGACCAGATTTTAAACTTTTAGACTTCACTATCTTCTATTTCCACACTGCTTCACATGTGTAGTAAAATATGTTTGTGGATCTCTACCAGATATGGTGATAGATTGACTGAAACAGGAGATAATTTTGTAGAAGGTAATTTGTATTTGTGCACTGTATATACCTATATATATGACTAAATCAGATTCTGTTTCATGGCAGCATGATGCTGCTACCTGTATTCAGCCCAGGTTTTCACAACAATTTTTCTATCTAGACATCAGCCTTGGTATTTCAGTAAAGAGCACTGAACTCCTGCTAAGATGTTTATGTTATCATGAAGTATAGATAGTAAGAAGGAGAGGAACAGGCTGTCATAGATGTTCTAGAATATCTCTTCTAAGAAGGTATTTTACATACAGGGTAGTCGAACCTTTGAAGTTGAAATGTTCACAGCATTAACATATCCCAACCATTTTTTTTCAACTTTTACAAGGACAAGCATAGTTTAAAAATGTGCAGTTACTTGCTTACATTTAAATGTTCAACTGGAATGTCCCTATTAAGTTCAAATGGGGAAAGAACTGTTCATTTGAGATTCAACGGGAGCTTCCTAATCAAGTGCTGGAAGTGGGATGCTGTTCTCCTAACACTATGTCTTTTAGCCTTCTAAAAGCTAAATGTCTACTAGCCTTCCAGTTGCTCTCTGCCAGATCTGAGGAGAGAAATGCATTTAATAATGGGAAGCCCTCCAGAGGTGTTTGCTTGCTCCTTAAATGTGTTGGACATTAAAGGTGCAGAACACTGTTTCCACCTGAACGCTGAGCTGTCTGTTTTATTAATATGCTTTGTATGTCCCATTTTGGGGTGCTCAGAAGAAGTTCCAAGTATCGTATTTTTCTGAAACTGGAAATCTCTTTGCCTTTTGCCTTCCATCTTATGGTGTCAGTTCGGGTGTGTTAGAACAGCTCAGCAAAGCACTTATGCAAGGCCCTCTTGGTGAGGGATGCTCTCTGGAGTTTCAAATCTTTTGCAGTTCAGTTTGTTGTTTTATTCTGGCTTTTTCAGGATATATGGAATGCTTCCTCTTGTGATTTGGGGTGCTCGTCAGAAATATTGGCATTGTTGACCTTAAATGTGAGACGGAAAGAATACTAAGTGTATACAAGTGAAGTAATGCCTTGTAAACCTGTAGCGAACAACTTTAATGCTGCTGGGTGCACTTTTCAAAAATAACTTAGGAGTGGCATTCTCAAGAGTGATTTGGGCTCTTTGGCATAGCTCTTCACGAGTCGTCTTGTAGATTCCTGATCATTTCACAGGTGAAAGTTTTCATGTCATCCTTATTAACAGCCAATAGTTCCATGATGATGGTTTTTTTTCCTCTCTCTCTCTTCCTCAGCTCCCTTTTTTAGAATCTGGATACTTTTTTTATCACAATGGTCTTGCTAAAGCCAGGAGAAGACGCAGCCTTCAACACAAGCTTCGTCTGGAAAAGGACTCCAGGGTAAGTGTTTCATCATTATGTGCAGCTGTCATGCTTTCTTTGTGACGCAGACCATTTTTTTATGAGATTAGGTTGATGATCAAAGCTGTGACTGCGGTATGGGGTTTTTTCCCCATGCTTGTTTCAAGCTTGGTGGCTTCTGTATGCACACACTTCCTAAATAGCCTCAGCTTTCATTATTTCACTGTTACAAATAGTCATACATTCTCTGAGATGTATCCTCTCTCCAGTAAGACTCAGTGATGTCATAGTCTCCAGAGCATCTCTGTGCACTCTGTAATGTGGGGAAAAGCCATCTGAGGTGCATCTCCTGGTTGTCCCTTCCACGCATGGGTTATTCAGCCTTGAATGCCTTGTGGTGTGTCCCTTCTTCTCAGGGAATAGTATAAACACCAGTTACTAGAGGAGTGTAAGCTGTCAAACTTCAGTAGTTCTTTCAGAGGCTCTTGATTGCAGTCTGCAAATGGTGTGCTCAGTTTTCAGAAGCATAAACCTCTCAGACAGGAGAAAAAGGCCCAGAAGGCTATGAGCTGGCACTGACAAATTCTTTTTCCTTATATGCAGAGCTTTTGCACCAGTTTAATACTGAGCTGAAGTTGGGCCAGGTAGCGTGAAGAGTATATTTACTGCCCAAAGAAAGTAGATCGGCCTGAGGAATGATGTAATGACAGCAAATAGATTATTTTTTAATCCTTCAGTAAGATTTCAACTCACTGCACTGTGAAGGGGGGGAAACAATTTTGTTCCTGACAGAATGTGATTGCCAGATTTGTGTTATTGTAACACCCATGACAATGAAACACTTGAGTAGGAAGAAGAGGAAAATAGGTTAAATGAGATCATAATTGTCATTGTGATACTAGAGCAAGCAAGGTCTGATGAATTCCCAGCTTAATTTTCCTGCTTCTGCAGAAATTTCAAGTGATTCCAGGCCCAGGTCCAACTAGGATGCCCACGGCTGGTCACTTCTGCGGTTGAGAGCCATGTGAGGGAATCACACAGGTTCCAGGTGCTGCCTGCCATATTACTCTGTCGCAAGATGCTGATAGCTGGGTGCTATAGGCTGCCTCTTCCTGGTCCTGTTCTCTAAAAATAAACCAGATACAGCTGAGGGGTTACGAGGAAGAGACACGTCCAACCTGCCTTAAATGGAAATTCTCAGGCTTCCATTGTTTTGTTTAGTAAGCAGGGATCAGAAAGTAAGTCACTGGGGAAAATCTACAATTAGTGAATACTAAAGCAAATGTCCTGAGAAGGGTTCCCTTTCTGTGAACCACCCAATCTTGTACAGTCATTTATGAGAAAATGTATGAGAAAATTTAAGAGAAAAAGCTCACAATTAAGTCAGAACATTGAAAAGTAGTGGCTGAGTACAGTCACTGTGCAGAGTCATTCCATATGCTCTTTGGAAATAAATGTAAGCCTCTGGAAATTTTACAAATACCTGTGATATTTGTATGAAACCACCAATTCTCACTGCCACCTAATCTTACATGTCTGAGCACTCCTGTACTAATTCCAGACTGGCTCTTTCATTGATACTTGTAGACTAAGTGTCTGCACTGCTATTAAGAATAGCTTAAGTGCATCTACCTTCTCGCTGAGAGATGTTCCCTTTTGTAGTCGTCTGATACTTGCAGTTTCTAGACTCCCAACTGGCTTCTGTCACATGCAGTAAAATCTCATTTTTCTTGATAATCTCCACCTCATTCTGGTACTGTATACCAATGGCTCCCTCCTTTGATCTCAGGGAATAAAGCCTTGTGTGTAAATAACTGAGAATATCTCCCATGTGAGGAAAAGGATGATCCTGAATGAATTCTGACTTCCTGGTTTGCACTGCAAAATGGGAGGGGGATGAAGCAATGTTTAATTTCCATGTGTAACATGACATTTTCTATCTGGCCTGTCCTATTGAATGGTCCTTGAGCTCTTAGGATACCATGTAGGTCAGTTGCTTTGTGTGATACAGTTTGAGAGCAATTAAAATCATTAGTCTTATCTCTCTCCCTTCTTTTCTATGTGAAGTTTGGAGAAGTCATAAAAATTCCTGTCAAATTTGTGTATAAACAGAAACGGGAGTTGTGTTGACAGTACTTAATTTCAAACTCTAAAAGTAATTTCTAATTGTAATGGCAGCTTTCTAGACCATTTACAATCAATTTTACTTAGCAACAAATGTCATCACTGTCATGGTTAATATGTTAGTGCATGAAGCCAAGAATAAAATGTTCCTCTTGTCAGGCTAGCCAGGAAGAAAACTTCCACCACAGGGCTATAAAAATCTCTCAGGAACCGTTATGGTAAATGCTGTTGCAAAAAGTTGCTTGGCCCTACCCAAACGTGAGAAAGTGGACTGTACTTATTCTGTATACTTTTCACTTTTAAGGAGGTTGCAGTTCCTAGCTAATTTTAATTATTAACTGAAAAACAGCACAGATGTTCACTCAATTAATTGATGTTGTTTAATCAAGTAAGTCCCTTGAGGATCCATGTCAGTTTTTCAGGAGTCTAAGATAGATGACACAGCCCTATGCAAACAGGTTACTGCATCATTTCCATGCTCTGCATGTCTTTTAAAATGCTCAAAAGTTCTTTGTTGTGTAAAATTTACTGTATGATTTAACCAAAATAATTCGGAGCTACACTAAACACATTACAGCAGTTATGTGATAAACATCACTGCAGTCAAGGGGTGGGAATGGAACGTTATTAAATTCGTAGAAATCCAGCAAGAACTAATCTTTGTTCTGAAGAACCATCTCAAATACAATGGTTTTGACATTATTTAATAGATTCATATTGCTGAAGCAGTCGTGGCAGTGGGTGAAGGTACATGTAGTGGTGTCACATAGTGTGTTGTCCTATTGAACTGTTCAAGAAAAAAGTGCGGATGCATGAGGCACCATGGCTTTTGCTGTCAGTACTGTACTGTCAGGGATCCTTACTGTCAAGGTGGCAAATTCCTCAGTGAACTGAACTGCTTCAAATGGAGACTGTTTTATTATTTAAATTACGTTATCTGAGGTACAGAGAACCTTCCAGGAGAGGTTTGCTTTGACTCTATTGCATCAGTTGCAAATTTCTGTGATTTCCAGGTGCACTTCTATTTTGTTATTTTAGCTTATATTCCTTTGGTGCCAAATGAATTGTGGGTAGGGGAGAGATTCCCTTTACCATTTTTACATCTTTAAGCTGAATTCTTAATGAGCTAAGACATAACAGCAACATCTCCAGCATTCTCCATGTGAAATTGCATTTTCGTGTGCCTTTATCTGTTTATTGCTTTAGCAGAAATGTCTCAGACCAAAAGGTCAGCCATTAGGCTTTTTTGGCCTTGGAAGACTTCATTTAAGGGGCTGCTGTACTTTGCCCTGGAGCTGCAGACAGGGAAGCAGACCTTGCCATGACCCATGGGCACAGGCAGCTGGGAGGAGGTGACAGCAAGGATAAGGATTCTGAGTGGAATAAAGCCGTGAGGAGCCACAGTAGGATGGGACCAGGCATCAGTGTAAATGTGAAGAGAGAGTAAGTGGGACAGGCTGGCACAAGAGCCCAGAGCCAGTGAGACGGTTGAGTGATCTGAGTATGGAGGAGCCCATGAGCTGAGTGGGACATGGAGGAGCCTGGGGTAGGCTGGAGAGACTGGAAACAAGGTGCCCACGTTGACATCGAAATATGCAGCTTCCTAAGTGCAGGTCGCAACACAACCTCAGAGCGAGGGGCCCTTTAGAGAGTCTTCCCTGTGAGCAAGGGGAAATACAGCTTCTGTAAGAGCAAACTTTGTTTTTAATAATTAGGGACGGTGGTATGTTTCATCAATGTGATTGCCCTGGCAAAGTGAATCAGAAATATAGAGATACTTCATATTGCCTTGTTTGTTAGTACAGTAGAGGCAGGATGGGAAATGGAGTCCTCTCCTGCTCCACCACAGCTAAAAGAAAACAAAACCATGGGATTTGCTTCTGTAGTGGGCTGATGCTGGCTGGATGACAGATGCCTGCCAGTTGACTCTGTCACTCCCCAGCAGGACAGAGGAGAGAAAATATAAT
>VXBT01009872.1:59803-80882 GCA_013400235.1 Oriolus oriolus | reverse complement strand
GAGGTTTAGGCTGGATATTAGGATAAGATTCATCACCCAGAAGGTGGTTGGGCACTGGAACAGGCTCCCCAGGGAAGCGGTCACAGCACCAAACCTGACAGAGTTCAAGAAGTTTGGACAATGCTGTCAGACACATGGTGTTACTCTTGGGAATGGTGCCGTGCAGAGACAGGAGATGGATTCGATGATCCTTGTGGATCCCTTCCAACTCAGATTATCCTGTGATTCTGTCAAGTGTTGCTTGTTATACTTCTCATAATGCCCTAAGTATTGTCTGGAAGGTGATGGATATGACATAATTTGACATTGCACATTAACTTATGCTCTGTCTGAAATATTAAACCTTTTAGGTAAAAAACATAGCCCAATATGATAACACCAAAATCATAATTTATTTTCTTTTTAGTTTGGCTTTTGCTTTTAAAGCACTTGATCTCTTCCTCTGCTAGGGAGCCAAGAAATCCTTTACTGAACTCTCTAAAGCATATGGCTTTAATAAGAAACATCACTGGAGTTTTGACCAGCAAGTCATGCCTCTTTTGAATGTTGTGGCTGGGAAATGAAACATTTCACCAGCTATTTTAAATGGGGAGTTGATATGTGAATAACTGAGGAGGACATACCATATCTGGGTATTATGTTTGCCTGTGAAAACAAGTAGTACTTTGAAAGCAAACATTATAATTCTTCCTAATTATATATAATTTTCTAAGATTATCCACAGAGGCCAGAGGCTGATGCATCTTCTCTAATTGAGCAGTAACTTACTCTTGAAGTACCCCCTCTGAAATGACTGACACTGATTACCATGCAGCACAGCTAAGCTTAGGTGAAGATGTGTGTCTTCACCCTTTAATGTCTGGATCTTATCTCTGATGTCTTTTTGTCAAAAGTTGGATTACATTAACATTACTTCATCAGTGATTTTACTTTGACTACATATTTACTAACTCTGTTCAGTGCTCTGGATCTCTTCTTGCAGATAGTAGATCTACCCTTAACTTCAGGTGAACAAATACCTGGCCTGAAAGGGCATGCTCTCCGGGATTGCATGGCTTCCAGCATTGTCATGGCTCATGCCATGACGACACCAATTCACCTGCACTTTTCAATTCTCATGTGCCAGGTCTAGAAAGATTTGACTCTGCCATCGCAGAATTTACAGGTTTGGCCCTAACATGTTTGTCTAGTACAAATGTAGGATTCAACGGGATTCTTTCATATCTTGACCACAACAGGAGACAGTGACAAGGCATTAATAAATTTTCTATCAAGCAAAACTGACTGTTTTGACTTTGCCATAAAGTATTGATACAAATTTTTCTCACAGAAAAATTGCATGTTTCTTCAAAGCAACTGACAGTACAATCCTAGCTCAAAAGTATGCAAAACTGGAGATCAAACATTAGGCCAGACCAGATAGTCTGGGCTATGTCTGCCTCATTGCAGTCTGGCCCTTAACCACTACAAAATAACTGGGCACACAAACCCACTCTCAGTGTTCTCAGAGGTCTTGCTGTTGCCTGGTCAAGAACTGAAATAGTTCTTCAGGGTTTTATGCTATAAACCTCCTTGTTTTACTAGTTTAACTCATGGATAACCTGTGAAAATCTGGCAATATGACTTTTTTTACCATCATGGAACAGGGGTGCTCAGAATAAGCTATACATCTTAATTCCTAAATCCACAGGTGGATGTGTGCAGTTCAATCACTTGCAGTGCACCTTCAGAGAGCCTGACGTTTTTGCAAAGTCTCCAAATGCAAACCAGATTCAAAATGTCACCTCCTAGGAGATCATGAGGTGTGAGAGGAAAATTGATGGTGATGGTTGCTCTCATATGCACTCTATTACCTGCAGGTAAATGTCAGCAGAGTATGTTTGTCCCATCCTCTCTGCAGTTATAGGTAAGGTTTTACCCTCCTGAGTCAAACTGGTTTTTCACAGGAAAAAGCAGATAAGCATAATTGGAAAATCATCTAAACACATAGTTAGCTGAAAAATGGTGATTGTTTTCCTGCCATTCCCAGGAGGTGTACTGCAAAGGCGCAGCTGTTTACTTCAGCAGTAGTATCTGACACTAGTGGGGAATGTCCTGTCTGCTGCTAAATGTCAGCAGAGAGTAAAGTAGGTTTAACTGCACACATCACTTTCGACTATTGGAGATGTATCCACAGCATCTTCTGCATATGTATGGAGCATTCCTAACCACTGGTACATGCAATTGCAGCTCTAATTCAAGTAATATAAAAAATAATCACAAAAATATGCCTTGTCTGCATCAGTGTGGGCAAGATCAGTGAGGAAGAGAGGAGATAAACTATCTCACTTAGCAGGTAAGGGAATTTCACATAGCTCTTGCAGTCCTTTCTGCTGGCTATGCTGAGAAGGTTAGAAGCTCGTCTTCATGGTTATTTACACACATGCATTTCTTGGGGCCAAGAAATCCTTTATACAGGTGCAGCGAGATGAGCACCACAAGCTGTCTCCTCCACTGCATTACAGACTCATTTTCAGTGCTGTTTCTGTAAGTGATGGCTTTTCTTCCTTCTCACAGAAAATGGTTATCAGTGGCAGACAATCCTTCTCATACCTTCTGCTTTCTTTCTGTGGTTAGGCTTAAGGTGTCATGATTAAAAAGAACTTGCATTAGATCACTTGTGCTTCCCTACTTCATATCATTCAAGGAGTTGTCTGCTAATTTTAAATTGCAAATTCATTGTTCAAGGCAATGAATTCATCATTTGGCTGCACTTCTGCCACATACAGGAACTAACTCTAGACAAAGTTAGGAGGCTATCTGTTCTTTTAACAATAGAATATCACACTTCTTACCTGGTAATTCCAAATAAGAGAATGTACTCCAAGACAAATTATTACAAGGGACACGAACAAAATTCACAGGTTTTTACCTTCCTCATGCCTCCAAATCCAGAGTTATTTTTTGCAGACATTTTCCTGTCAAAAATTTTAGTGGTTCTCTCTCGCTTCCATTAAAAGTTCCTCACTGTGATCAAGATTGCTTGGACTGGGAGCTATTTGCTAAGCAACACTGCAATCTTATTCTCTTAGAATAGCTTTAATCTTAGGGCTGGTCTATACTTAAGGTTTCTTTCCAAAATATACGTAGATTATGGTTCTGAGGGCGTTTTGATTGCTTCATAGCAGAAATTATGAACTTCATAGCACACTTGCAGCTATTTTATGATACTAGAACTAACTATTAAATGGATTTTTTCCCACAGAGCTAAATCTAAGAGAAAATCCACACCAGATCTGAATAAACAGTAGTTCACCACTGTTGGTCACTAGAAACTATGTTGGTAGGTAGAAATTCCTTGTTAAAACAAGTAAAGGATGAGTACTGAGACTGGTATTGCATGACCTTGTAGTGAATGGCTGAAGATATAACAGGTCTTCCAAGCCACCATCACTTCCCCCACAACTGAAACATGCAAAAACCATGTCAGGAGTATTGCTAGACTGCTAGTTCAGATCAGTCCTGAAGGTCTGAGTTGAAGAGAGCTAATCCATCTCAGTGATGGAAACCTGTGCAATGGCTTTAATTGCTCTGCCTGCAAGAAAGTCTTCTTAGCTATTGTCCAAAGTGGTGCCAGACATCTGCATCTAAAATGTGCACCAGAATTTTGGAGATTGAGACTTTGACGCTTACTCTTAGTACAGATGCAGCACAGTGCTTCTGATATGGTCACAAACCAACCAGCACTCTGAGGGATGTGACCAGTCAAGGCTCCTTTTCCTTGGGGTGTAAGAAAGTGTGACTTCCCTCCTACTAGAGCAAGTAGGGTGATTTTTTTCTTATTTGTATTTGAGTACAAAATACATCACAGTGTGAAAGCTGAAAAAAAGAGAAACCATTTGGAAAAGAAAAGCAAATCAGCAAAAGAGAATTGTGCCATTAGTTCTATAACCTGTGCATTCACCCCAGCAAATAACATGACTATCAGATGCAGAAAAACAGATTATGTGAGCTAGTGTGCTTAAGACAATTGCTATCAGAGAGACACATCACAAAGAAGTGGCACCTACAGCACTCTCTGCAATAGTTTTTCTAAGACTGAAGATTTAATGAAAAAGAGTATAAAATATTTTCTTAACTCTTAGAGATGAACCCTCAAAATGTGGTTAAAAGGATAAGAAAGTTTCCCTACTGTTGTTTCAAAATACAGCAAGCGTGCAATGCCTCAACATAGCATTAATTAAAGAAAAGTGCAGAAAACAGATAAAGGAGTAGTATTCTTCACCACTTAAGTTATGCCTTTTTCTTCCTGCTGCTATGTGACCTCTCCCAATCTGAACACCAGGAAGCCACCAAGCCATTAAGTGGTTTAATAAATAAACACGTCAGCACTCTTGCTGGAAGATCTTTGTTCCTAGACTGTGTCTTTTTTTTTTTTCTTCCCTGTGCTTCTTTGAGGATTTTATTTTTCTGAATGACCTTCTAGTAATCACAGGAATCACTGGTGACAAACTCTACTTTGTACTGTGACATGGCATCTGTCTCCTGGCTCAGCTGGGCACTGCCAAGATATCAACACAAGGACATAGCTGGTCTTTCATTTTAAATGACAAGTTGTGGGTAGCTGAAAGAAAGCAGACTGAGATACAGCTGGAATTCCTGTGATCCAAGTCAAGTGAAAATAGTTGCTCTAATGAATTGCCTCCTTGGCCTGCTCAAGACCAAGTTAAATGATGATCCAGGATTTATGTGGTTTGAGCTGACCTGTTCCCTTCCAGTCTGAGCAGGGCAGGAGGCACTCTGGTGAGCAGCAGTCTGGCCAGTACACCTGGGATGCGAGCACCCTGCAGCAGGGAGAAAGGACCAATCTGGGAGCAGTAGTTTGTGCTTTTGGGACACATATTCAATGTTCCTTGGTGTTGAAAATGACTAGAAGTGTTCCCACAAGCAACCCGTCTCAGTGAAAGGGAATAAACTGATCCATCTACATGCAAGCAAATGGCTGATTTGGTCGGACAAAAACTACTGTCTTGTGAGAAATGAAGAAAGCTTGATTTAGTTTTCCTGGTGAATACCCTTAAGTGCTTTATCTGCCTTTTCCTCTGAGGAGACCAGTATTTGCCCTGAAATTTTACTCTGATTCAGCTCCTCTTATGCTACAACCTGCTCCTTTACTGCCCCAGTTTCTTTGACAAGAGCATGTAGGCTGCCAGATTTCAGATGGGTAGAGGCTGCTCCAGTGTTAATGGCTGTATGGCATAGGTTTGGAGTTCCTGACAGCTCAGCAATATAGCAGTGGAGTCCATATGGTGAAAACACAGAGCACTCTGTTGCTAAAACAAATATCAAAACTAAGTCTGTAGTTCTTGGGTTTTCTAAGGGAGTTTTGGGTCACTGCAGAGAGTTCCCATACTTCAGTAGCTGAATTTCACCTTGTTTCCCTTCTCTGTCTAGCTTCTGTAGAAGTAGAACAGAAACCCAAGGGGTGTGAGAGACGGAGACTGATGGAGTGAGGACCATTGAGATGAGTGTAGTGCCCCCAGGTCAAAGCTAGCCCAATCAGAGATGCTTCCCCGTGGTCACAGTGCTGACCATGAAGAACTGTGATTCAGGAACAGGCTGGTAAAATCTCCTCTTGTTTGTCAAGAGCAATGAGTGGGTGTGCACAGCAGTTTTCCAGATTCCTCATCGGTACCTTTATTTTTCATCCATATTCTGCACATTCACTGCCAAATACATCACCAGGAACTAATCTTACTGGACTTTAACCCAAATTTCATCCTTCCTGTCTTGACAACACCTGTTCCTTTCTCTGCTGGCTGATGCTGGTGAGAGCCCAAACTCTTTCTAATTATCCACACCTTGACTCTCTCCCAAGTCTGCATGGATATGTCTCTTAAGGAAAGACTGTTAGCTCAGCTTCATTCCTGTAGTATTATTCGGTCCTCTTTATTGCAAAACTCCTGTCGTCCATCAAACCCTATTCACAGCTGAAATCAACAGCAAATAAAAGGAAACAAAGAAGTCAGCACAGTGCTGCACAGAAGTGGAGCTAGCATGCACAGAGATGGATGAAAAGCCACTGAGCCCCAATAGTGCTGATGGAGCTGCCCTGCAGCTGTTCTGGTTGAGTTACTTCACCACTGCTGCACAATTATAAATGTAAAACTTTAGCTGTGCTAATGGCAGCAGGAACTGGTACTATCTAGGCCTTTTAAACATGTCCATGGGCGTGAACATGCTTGGATATTTGTTTTCTTTAATCCAAGGGTGATTATGAAGTTGCCATGTCCCTCACATAAATCGGGTCTGAGGTCCATGCTATAGCACATATGGCATCTCACCAAAAACAGTGTGGGGATGAAGTCTACTCATGATACTTGTTTATTTTGTGAGATGTGTAAATGTATCATTTTCTTATGCCTGTTAATTTCTAGGCCTCAGACTTTCATGACTTTTTTCCTAGTTAAGTACATTTATTACCACTGTAATATTCTGTTCTTAATCCCTCGAGTGTTGCCACATCAGTAGGGAATATGTCTTACAAGTGGACAGCTTAAGACAACACCAGTTCCTTCCAAGGTGTATGCAGAATGAGCATCCTAGTCACCAGGCTACGCTTTCTTGGTGGGCATAAGCTGCACATACATCAGCATTTCATCAGAGAGCAGTAGGATGGTTTTTAGTGAACTCATCCCTCTCTCGTCTACCACACTTGCAATTGATTTGGATGTGGAGTGATTCATACTACCGATGGTACTGCTGAGTCGTGTGCAAGAGTGCTTTTGGAGGAAACCAAACCAGAAACTCTTCTGTGGGGTCACATGAAACACTTTTCAAACTCTGGTGTAAACATAAATACTCAAATCAAGTATTACTCCTTATGATAGTATGGTAACATTTACTCCAAGGAATTGGACTAAATCTAGTCTGACATTAAACCCTGGAAGTATTTATAACATAGACTTAGGTATTTCAGCACCACCTGCTCCCATCCTCTGATCCAGTCCAACAGCTGCTAGGTAATGAGGAGGCATCCATTCAAGGATAACAAGCAAAGGCTTCACAATTCCAAATACATTGCTGAAAAAGATGCACAGTGGCTTGGGTATGAAGGGAAGTTTTAGTGAAATGGTATAAAAAGGCACACAGCTCTATTTCACATCTGGTTTTGGATAGCAGGAGAACATAAGTTATCAGCTGACAATCAAAGACCCAGTATGCTGAAATGTTATATATAGAAATACAACAAGAAGGATCCTTTTAGCCTGAGATTAGCATAAATAAAGCTAACAAAGAAAGCTGGAAGGAAAAAAATCAGAAAAAAAGAACTCAGGGCAGAATAAACTAGTTGTTTTTTCTGCAGCATCACTTCCAAAGCAGCAATGCTCTGTGGGAACCCCACAGAGCATAGAGATGAATGCAAAGAAGGGATCGATCCTGTGGTAAAATCACAGGATTAGAGTTCTGACTTCATGGACTTTTTCGGAGTGTGGAGAACACAAGAAAAAAGGTCTTGATTCCATTGCTAGTCACACTGGTTTTAATCCAGTTCTCGAACCTTCCTGAGGGCTACCTACTGGCTCTGTGGACTAAATGGACACCATAGCTCAGCAGATAGCAAGAGGAAGGGCCACCTCTAAAGAACCTGTGCTTGAAAAAGTTACAAGCATTTTCAGGATTTTTATGGGCACGTAAGTTCCACTGGCACTTTTAAATACTCTTCTCCCAGAGCAAAAGGATAATAACTGAAGCTGCAACCAGACAATATTGTTAGAAGGAAAGATGCAGGTCTGTAGTGAAAGTCTCTTAACTACAGCTCAAGCTAACACTGTTAGCATGTGCCACTGTCTGCTGGAGCAACAAATATGCAAAGGGCATCTCTGAAGCACAGATCCTTTTTGCATAAGTCATCATAACACAACTGGGGTGCATACACAAACAGTAGTGGGTTGAAGAGACACACTCAAGATCATAGACTCAAGTAACAGCAGAGGGCACGAATAACTATCCTTGTATTGACCAAGGGCTGCAGAACCATTTCAAGATGTATTATTACATTAGAGACCTATTTCAAATTTAGTAGGCATGCACTGTGTGCTGTGGTAGCATAAGGAACATTATTCAGTGTACTCCCAGTGTACCTTCAGCAGAGCTACTGGAGATGATATACAAATCTTTATACATCTTGCTCCTCTGTAGAGGAGATTTTGTAACCCCTATAATTTAATTTCACAGTTTAGAAAATATTCACTGATTTAATCTGACTCTGCCCCAACATTATTTAATTACTGCCACTGATACGGAAATTCCAAAAGCAGCCAAGCAGCTGTCTGTGGCTAGCTACGCTTAAGCAAGATTGTCCTTGAAGGTGAAATCAGCGGATATGTTCTTATCTTCTTCAAGGCCAAAGCTTGATGTAGAAATAAATGTGCAGAGGTTGTCCCAGACAGGCTGCCCACACCATGTCCTGCGACCTGTGCTTGTGACCTGACATGACCCAATAAGCAGTGGTAACTACTGCCTGCATGACGAGCAGCATTCCCCCATGACATACTCTAAGTTAGGGGTCTAGATGCTCTTAGTTGCCCTGCCCTTTGGATGCACAGAAGAGAAGTCCTCTGGCTTCTCTCCAAGGCAGGACAAGTTCACGCAGGGAATGGTGTGAGCGCGGGCACGCCTTCAGCACAGCAACACAGGTGAGCACGGAGCAGCCAGTGTCTAGGGAGCTGCCTGGGGGTGACAAGGCTGGACCTGGCAGTCAGGGCCATCCCACCGCCCCATGAGGAACCAGGGCAGCTCTGGCACTGGGAACCACCCTAGGGACAGGTGGTGGCCACTGAGTGGTCTCAAATCGAGTATGTTCTTCCTGAGCCATGGCACACTGTGTCAACACTAAGCACCCATTGCATCTTCCCCCAGAGGCAGCTGCCTCTCTGCAGCACACAGAGCTGTCTCCAGCTGCCAAAGATATTTGTCAGTCATAGTTTTTGTAGCCTTTCTGCTTTCTTTAACAACACTGACAAAACACCAGGCTGGTGACAGAGCGTGGTGGGTTGAAATGGATCCAGTCAAAGCAAAGCAACCTCTCAGCCATGCATATTCTCCCATGGGCAATAAATGTCTTTGGTTTTGTAGGTGCAGGAGGATTGGCTATGCTGCTGAGGGACCCACCGGGACCATGCTCCTGTGAAAGATCTGAAGCCAAGGAGGGTGCAGGGGTAAGTCTCCTCTCACCGTGTCCTTGTGGGAGGCACAGGGATCTGCACTGTGCTCAAACACAATTCTTGATGGACCCCACGCTCAGTGGAGTGCGTCGCATCTTCAGCTGCAAGGAGGCTGTCATGCTGGGAATAGTTTTGCACAGCAGACCCCATTGGTGTAAAATGCATTCACTTGGCTACCTCAGGGCCTCTTTCTAAATATCTAGAAGTCCGGTGCAATGGTTGGGATTAGGAGGGTTTTCAATAAAAGTGAATCTCTTGAAAAGTTTGGTTAAATAATCCTGGCAGTTCGTGGAAGATGGTGTCAAACCAATGCTCTATACTTCCTCACTGACAGTCAATCTACCACACATCTTCCCTTGTATGTTCTATTCTCTTTTTCTCAGCCCTCCTGCAAATACTGCTACCCCACCTCCTTCCATCTGCTGGGCAGCTTCCTGTGAGCAGCTTGTCAGCGTGAGGAGGGCAAGTGTGTGAGAAGCGTTGCACTCACCTGGCAGCCTGGTGTAGTGGGGTGCATATGGAAACACGCTGTTTTGCTGGAAAAGCCATTACGGGAATACTCCTTTTTCTTTGTCGTTCTCACTGTGATCATGTGGAGCCATCTGTTCTTAACAGCAGCAAATGAAATTGTCAGTAAGATACAGGGAGTGCAAAGGCAGTGAATGGGCAAATGAATTCCTGCAGGGCCAAGATATTCATCTTCACGGTGGCCGACACTGCTGAGCCTGAAGTTGTTTTTGTCTGAAGACGAAAGCAACCATGTTAAAAACTAGAGGTGTCTCCAAAAGTTTTACACTATAGACTAGACCTTTATAAATAAAGATGCACTCTTGAGTATACATACCCCATGTTAATGCCTAAATTTATTTTAGTCTTTCACACTTCTTTAAATTAAATTAAAACAGCAATCAAGGCTCTTAAACAGGTTCACATGCAACTGATGAAGCATTTTCCATACATCTGCTACAAAAATAGAGTTGTTGTTTGGGCTTTTTCAAGTACAGTTAGTTAAATTTCGCCCAGTAACTAACCTTTTCTTTAGAGAGGCATTTAAAGATAAAACACAGCAAATTTGTGTCTTCTTCTGGTCTATGAGTAAAAACTAGTGTGAGAAGCTCATATCAGCTACCTTTAAGAACTTAAAGGCCATGGTGAATAATCAGCTAAAGCCAGCATCTGCATAATTTCTTTTTTTGAATGAGGAAAATGTAAACACAAAACACATTTTGATTTTTCTTATAATATTTACTTCTTTCTTTTAGTAGCTAAAAAAAAATAATTTTCCCAAAATCCAGATTTCCTACAGGCTTTACTTTCTGATTTCCTACAGTGCTGATAAAATCCAAATGGTGCTGGAACAAGATGACGCTTAAAAAATACCAAAACAAAACAGATCTACTAATAAAAAATATAAATCTGACTAAATGTAGTTAACAATTTGGAACAAACAACATAACACAGAATTTCACACTCTTGGGTATCAAAAACAAGGACCAAATTTAAGGTTAAATCTATATAAAGCAGCAAGTCAACACATCCTCAGACATACTAGTCGACAAGAAACTACTTTTCATTAGGGAAATAATTTATAACACAAGCAATAAAATTGAGGTTCAAATTGATAGTGCAAAGAAGTCAAAATGAAACCTTCGTGTTATGGTTAAATCAGATATTTAAATCATTCTGATTGCAGCTGAAGCATGGACGTGCACAGGCATTCCCAGACATTGTGCCCTGGTTGCTATCAGTGCTCTGCTCAATGTAGTATCGCTTCGTGGCAGCTCTAATGTCACAAGCAGGACCTCTAGGGCTGCTGGGAAAGCTCTCAGCTGGAGTTTAATCAGCCCATAACTTTCTCTAGCTTAACTTAAGGTCATATTTAAGGAAGAGGGGAAAAGTGTTCAATGACTGTGGAATGCAATTTGTTTTAATAGCACACTACTTCCAATGCTTTGGGAGTGTAACATCACGCAGAACAAAATCTGACTTAGTGTTGTTTCCTCCTTGGTTTTAAAAAAGAGGTCTCATTTTTTTAATAAAGACCCCCCCACTGAAGGAGGAGGTTTAACGACATAATTTTGGAAGAGGGAGGCTGACTCAGTGTTGCCACTAATGTAGCGTGAGCAGAATCAGCAAAATGCCAGCACAGGAAAGTCAATAAAGTCCATGAGAGTATCCTTACCCCCATGGAAAAAAGATTAATTTAGTCATTGCAAATGATAAAGAGCTCGAATTTTCTTTAACAAAGTGCTAACTATTTGTGGAAGGGACGATCCTGGTGCTTGAGGCACGGATTACCTGGAGCAGTTGTTTATAAACTCCCAAGTTTGCATTTGCTGAGAGAGACATCCAAAATGATTGTCCTTTCTATTGTTAATATGTCAAATGGGCAATGCTGTTTTCATATCAGTTCAAGATCAACCCCAAAAATAATCTATGCAGACCTAGTTGCAGTATTGTTTCAATAATATTTTCAGTTAATAGAAACAGGAAAGATAAATCCTCTTATCTTTGTTATTTTCAACAACCAGCTTACTCCAAGGGGAGACCTGGGCCATCATAAAGTTCCCTTCCCTTTAGGTCCTGACCGTGCTGTCAACTGTATGGTTCAAGTCAATGGTAATTTGTGTAGCTTTCAATAAAGTGTAGAAAATTCTTACAGCAAATAGGCAATGACATTCATAACCAGTGAAGACAGGATCAGTAAACAAATGCTACACTTGGAATACTCTCCCTCACCCGAGGGGAAATTTGTAGTCCTCCCTAAGAGTCACTCCATGTAACATGCTCTGAACCAGCCAAATTGGACCTATTGTTGAACAAGCCAAAGTTTGTGCGTAATCTTGGAGGGTTTTTTGTGTTTCTTTCTTCTTTTCTAAATAGCAAAATGCTGCCTCTTCATTGTTGCATTTAAAACACATCCTGTTATGCCTGCAGCTCTCTTTAGAGTCCAGGTTCAGAATACTGTGTACTTGATTACTGAGCCATTCTTGCAGCTTTTGCTCAAAAAGTTATGTGTGTGGGAGCAGCATAAACTGCAGCTGGCTGTCTTTATTTTTCCACCATCATTGCTGCTGACTGGTAACAAGGAAGAAGATGTACATGTACAACATTTGGTTTTTCTGCAATACTGCTGCACAGGAGATCAAGAGATTATCTTGGTGAACAACTTCTAATTTCAACAAAACCTGTAGGACCATAAAAAAGATCAGCACTAGGCTGAAAGAATTTGTCTTGCAGTGAAAAGAATGCTAATATTTTGGTGTCATGCATTTTATCAGAAATATAGAACAATAATTTGCTTTTTCATTGGTGTTATGAAATATTGTATCACCAAAGAACCTAAGTGAGTCCAGAAATTTATGGAAAAAAAGAACTTTCCCTATGCAGCTGCTCAAAAACAAACAAACAAACAAAAATTCAAGCAGATCCTTGCCCTCATCCTCCCTCTTGCCCTGCTGCCATAAATATGTTGTGGATGAAAACCTTCCAGATAACTCAAAATGACAGAGCCTTTGGTATTTTCGGCACTCTGGATCAGTTTATAATGGAAATGCTTTTTCTGCCCAGTACAAGTATCTGAAGATTGTGAGGCCAGACAGCAAAAATTCCTGGTCATCTTTCAAAGTGTAAGCCTGCATGGCCTCATATCTCCTTCTTCCTGGCTCTTCAGGCAGTTTCAGATATATCTTGCTATGCCCACCATGAACAGGTACTGCTGAAGTTCAGACACAGTATGCAGCAAAACACCAAGACAAGGTACAAGCCAACTTCAAAGAGCAAAATTGTTTGTTTCCTGCAGCTGATGCTTTCCCCAGCTGGCTCCTGCCCGCTCTTATCACTGCTTTCCCAGGCTGCACTCCCCATCCCTGGTCCTGTCCGAAGCTCACCTCATGCTGAAGTCAGCAGGGCTGGGTGATGGAGAGGAGGATTCATCTGAGTTACTGAACTGCATGTCACAGCACACAGCTAAGAGTTCATTTCCAGTTATTCCTGCTATGTGTTCTCGAGACCATCTCTGTATCATCATGGAGGCAGGCAACACTGGTCAGGGAAACCAGAGATTCGTCAGTCATTCAAAGTGATCAGACATTATGTTTGACCCTTGGCACTGTAACTTTGTTCTTGTGACTCTGCATGGAAACTGCCTAAGCAGAGTAACAGCACTGTCAAGCGGCACCTGTGTAAAACATGCCCCCCTACCTCCACATCCAAGACAAATAAGATTGCCTGCTCCAGCAGTGAGTTAGACATTAAAATGCACATCAGTTTTGTAGTGCAGAGCTGGATTTCCTTACAGAATACTGTGTATATTTAATCAGCAGACCTATTATCAGGTTCTTATATCATCTTATTATAGCTTCATTTTGCCTGATTGCACTTCTGATGATGAGAAAACACAGTGCAGCTAAGACCTCAGCTTGTCACAGGGACAGCCAGTCCTTCAGCTGGCTGTAGGTTTGGTCACTGGGCCTGTTCCCTTTCTAACTCAAGAAAAGGACACATCTTTAGGAAACCATGATACTGTTATTCGAGGGGGAAAAGCACATTCTTAGTCATGATAATTTCTTCTTTGAAACAATTATCCACTTCTTTGAAATATTATCCACTTGTCTCTGACTTTCTGAGATCCTTCAGGTAGTCTTGGTTTTCTCAGTCACTTCCAGTGTTGCCATCCACTCTGCAGCAGACAGACACGTTCCAGTTGGAGGCATTTAACACCACTGCAATAGTGCTAAAAGGAATAAGCATTCAGCATTGTGTCTTTCCGGGGCTTGGTAAAGTGTGTTGAGAAGGTAGCTTAAGGCTGAAGATTAGCACTTTCGTGCAAAACTCAGAAGATTGAAAGGTACCGAGAATTTGCAGGACCATTACAGTCACCAAGACTGTAGCAACACAAAGGTGAGAATGTTAAGTATGGCAAGAGAGCCCTGATATTCTGTGTAGTAGGGATTTCAATCATTGGAGGCTGACACGGTTCCCCACATAGGAGTAAAAGCAAAGGCAGAAGGATTTCTCTTCTCCATTATTGTCAGAGCACATCTGTGGTAATGCTCCAGGAAAAGATGTCATGACAAAATGTGCATTTCTGCATTTAGTTAATGTTTGGAACAGAAGTAACCACTGTGTTGGCTTAGCCTAGTAATTAGATGTACAGAATTCAAGAAAACTGACCTGTTTCAGAGGCTGCTATGTGTGAGCTGAAAAAGCTAGGAACATTTCAATATGAGCAGGTAAAGTTTAAATGTTATTATTTTTAATAATTATGTAAGTAGCTTAGTTGTCAGCTTTTAATTCTCTTTTTTCTTTCCTGCTTAAAGTTTTGTGTAGTGTCCTTTTCTGTTCATCACACTTTCTTGCCCCGGACACTAACAGTTCCTCAGTTCTTTAAAAATCCACCTTTCTCCACACACTCATTATGAAGGTCTTTTATTGCTGTGACTGCAATCTGTTCTAATCAGGCTTCTTTTCCAGTTTCTACTTTCTACATAAATCCATGCAGGTGTTTCAAAAACATACCTTTCACTCTTTCTCCACCACTAGATTCCTTCACAAGATCTGCACGGGCCTATTGAAACCCCCTGATTACATTCTCTTCCTATTTTTTCTCTGCAGCAAGTCCCAGGTTCCCACCCTGCTTAGTTTCTGCTAAAGCTTAGTTTCTGCTAATTGTTCCTCCTGTTTGCTGTCACTTTTACTTTACTCCACTCTCCTGTGTCTCCCACAGTTGCTTATCTCCCTTATCAGACTCTTTTTCCTGGGGTGACTTTGGCCTCAGATTTTCCTGCAGGGGCAAGAGAGGTCTCTGCACATCAGCACCCATTATTGCTTGCATTTTGATAACATCATGGGCCAGATAAGAAATCACTATGCTGAATGAGGTAAACTTACTCAAAGAAAGCCAGTCTCTAGTCGGGGTCTCAGTAAACACTTTGGATCCCTCTAAGAGCTATGGCATAAAAAAAACCTTCCAGCTCCTTCTTCCATCACAGATTTGATCATTAATGGCAACAAATTAGTTCTGTGTTGTCTTTGCTTGAACTACTGGGATTTATAGCTGTATTTATAACTCAGTTTTTGCAAATACTACAAAGATGAATAATCAATGAAATACACTATGTGTGTTTATGTGTAGATACTTAAACATTTCTGGACTGTACATTTTGTGAATTGCCTACACAATTTGACCAACTCTACAGGACTTTCTTTTAACTATAGAGCCTAATGTATTTAAGCTGGTGCAGGACAACACTGCTTTATTCTCTGCAGACAACTTTATTCTTTGTCTTGTCATTTTTATTGTTCCACTGGTAGTGAATAAAAGCCTGCATCTGTTCCTCAGGAAGGACTTAATCCAAAGCTTACTGAATGCATTGGAAGAGTCTCCACTGGGCTTTGGATCAAGCTTTTTAGTTCACAAACAACCTCTTTTTGTGAGAATATGCTATTGAAGTATTTTATAGAACAGTTACAGAGGTTCCCTATTTCTAAAATAATGACTGCTCTTTCAATCTTTTTTGCTGTGCCTGTTCTGTCACAGGAACAATATGCAACTGTACACAATTGTTGAAGTACTGTAGTCCATGTTTATCGTGCCCCACCAGTTGATATAAAAGTGGAATATGTAATGCTGTGGTAAAAAGCAGTGCTATAATTATATGGCCCTTCCTATGCAGACAGTAATTCGAAAAATATATAGAGATACACCTCCTGCCCCTGAGGATGATCAGGCTCAATCAGGCAAGCTGGACATGGGTAAGGCATCTTTCAGGACTGCCTTGTGTTGGTGTTATTGATGAAGCAGACTTGAAAGAGGGGTTTGTAGAATAAAAGAGGGTTACTACTGAATGGGATTTTTTTTTCTACCCTTAGGAAAAGGAGCAGATTGAAAGGAGTCACAAGGCTCACAATAGGGGAAAGAAACAGGGGCTATTGTGGAAGAGAGTACAATGAGACAAAGATAAGGCAGGAGTAATCAAAGCAGAAACATGAGCTGGAACAAGACTGTAAAGAACTTTAGGTGAAACTTTACAGCTCCAGATTTGCAATGACTGCATTTTCCGCAAGGAGGGAGATACGTGATTTGGTTATGCAGTGGCATTACTGCAAGCTGCAAAAAAAGAGATTTTTTCCTTACAATACCACAGGTACTGAATACCTCTTTGGATTTCTTGTGAAGGGAAACTAACAGTTCCTATGAATCGAAGAGAACACGATGCCAATGAAACTTGGCTGGTTTTTCAGCTGCAGAACAGAGTAACCTCTTCACGTGGGTGTAGATGACACAAAGAGTTACTACTGGGTATTACTCCTGTGACAGAATTGCTTGCAGTAAAACACACTGTTCTGTGTGGTAAGTGCTTGCAGGGTTGCACACGTAGTTTGTAAGCTGATGGTGACTCAGACAGTTTATGGAGCCAGTACTAAAACATTACTCACTCAAGGAGTCACATTTAAGCCAATGAGATTACTCATGTTGTGAGTGGCTGATAGAGATCTTGCCAAGCTATTCCACCGCATAATAGATGTGTGTAAATGAGCCTGTTAGTCAGGTGAATAACTTCAGAAAGGAATTTTTAAAGTTCATTCTATGTATGAACTTTTTCTGTTTGAACTCCCTAACCACAGCTGAGGTCCTATTATGTTTCCAATTTCCACTAACAGGCAGTCCCTATCCTAAAATTCACCAACTCATATAGACAAATAAGGGAAAGTGACTTGCCTTCAGTCACATCACAAGTCAACAGCAAGGCTGGGAATAGAACAGGGATCTCCAGTCAGTTTTCTACCAGCAGCTCCCTGCCTCTGTAATTCACAACATCTCATCCCTGCACTGAATAAAAAGCATTTACGAATGTGACCTCCAAACTTCCCACAGCTCTTCTGCTAACTGACTGATGAATCTCTGCATTCATTAGCTTTATAAATGCACAGAGAATACACTGAAGTACCATTTTCATCTCACACACATTATTAAAAGCTGGTGCATTCCCTCATCCAGCTCATCTGCATGTTTTTCTGCAGAGAAATAACCAGAACCACAAGAAAAGGAAAATTATTCTAATCACAAAATTTCTGACAGCCAGTCTAAGACACTTAAAAATCCGCATCCCAAGCAAAACTCATTTTTCATATTCAGTAGAATTCAGTGTGGAGGCTACCATATCAAGCATCACCTTTCAGGACTGCATTTCATTTAACATATGTTATAAAAGTGCCTGGCAGACTCAGAATCATTATCACAGTATTTTCCTTCCTTTCTTTATCCTGCATTGGTCTCAGGATCTTTTCGAGTTCACAGAGAACAAGAAGTAGTGTGCTGGGCTGTAAACAGCAGCCTGAAACAATTTCTAATAGGAAGAGGCATCCTCTTCAAATTATTCTCCATTTGAAGGTTCACTGCATAACAATAAAAAAAGTGCCTCACCAAAACCATATACTGACAGGGTCCCAAAGCAAAGACTCTGAGTAACAACTCTATCTCCTGGATAAAGCAGGGGCAGCAGATACTCATACAGCTTCACTCTTTTCTCTCCCTGTTTCTCTCTCCTCTCCTCCAAACATCTTTGTCTTTCATTTCCTTCTCTTTATCTCCCCATCCTGAGCTGCCCTGTGTCTCTTCCCCTTTCTAACCCCAGGCACTCTTTGTTGGCAGTGGTTCCATCCTCTTTCTGCCCACGGAAGAGCACACATCTGTACAGAGGCAGATTGTCAACTAGGTCAGTTTATATGTCAGAGAAAAAAAGAGTAGGAATAAGAGCCTTTTTGTGTAGTAACAAGGCCTCACAAAAGCACGTGTCCCAGTTGTCAGAGGTGCTGAGCATCTGCCATTACCACTGACTTTAGTGGCACTAGTCCCCATGTCCACAGGCAGCATATGTAGAAAAACATCCTGTTTTGCAGTCCCCTGCAAGCAGAACTTCAGATACACAGTTGCAGTTCCTTGATGTTCTCCAAGACTCCTCACTAATCTCAGGATCTGTTTTTGTCAATTTTTCAACGTGTTCAGCACAGTTTTGTGATGTAAATTAGTCAGTCATTGGAGGAAGAATGAGGTGATACTGGGGATAATACCCTTTCAGTTCACAAGCACATAAAGCAGGCCTGAAATAGAATGACAAGTGAGTAACTGTCATGTGAGTGTAAAAAATAACTATTTTTCTTGACAAATATTTGGTTAATGCAGCTATCTTTATATTCTTCCTCCTTTCAGAGTTTTTAGGACAATACCAACTAATCTTGCAATTCATTATTTAGGTAAAGGTCTTTTAATGTTACAGTGAAAATAAGGGATGGCTACACTCTCGCAAAGATTAATTGCTCCTTCCCCCTACCTGGAGCTCTCTGTAATGCTGTAAAAAAATTACAGAGCATTAACAAACTGCATCAGTTTCATTTGTGATATTGCTTTACCTAATGGAAGAAAATCTGTGCTGCAGTCACACGCATTGGCCCAATCTTGTACGAGTTCAGAAAGTGGGAAAGGGACAGAAGGCAATTGTGGGAACAGTAAGACAGAGGGGTGTGAACCCAAGAAGAGGAGCTCTGAAATTCCCCCTATAACCATGTAATCATTGGTTTCCACTGATTTTTCTCCACAGTCCAGTATTCCCAGTCTCCAAAACTTGGGGCCTTTAGAAAGCAGGAGATTTGACAATGCTTACTTTAATTATGATTCTGAGGCCTGGAGGGGACCTTTCTGCATGGTTCTGAAGGTTTCCACAAGTAAAAAACAGTAATTTACTTCCTTTCCTCCCTTCAGATAACTGCCTTATTCTGTTTCTAGCAGCTGAGATTCCTAAAAACCAAATAAATACGGTCAGACCTGTGAAACATACAAAAAGGATGCAACCTCCATGCCACTTTTCGTCTTTCCTCCACATCTGCATATTGCCATTTGTGTGGCATGCCTATCTGGGGGAGCACAGACTCTTACACCTGCAGGGCAGGATGGTGGGCATGATCAGCAGTGCATGTCCATGCACAGGTGCAGCTTTCCTTTGCTCCCTGCCTTCTCTCTGCAAATAGGCTGAATGAGGATGTACTGTAGTTGTAGCACCTTATCCTAGAAGGACAAAGGCTAGGAGTACTGTCTTTTGGCAGATAACTGCATTGCAGACATTCTTGGGGACATTCCTAGATGGTGCAGCTGAAACATCCCTGTTCAGAGCTGATGTCTCTTCCTCCTTCCTGTGCCCCATGCTAGTGGCAAGTAAAAACTGTTCCTTAAAAAGCCCATCCTTGGTCCAGAGAATTTACAACAAAGTCTGAAAGAGAGAAAAGAGATGGCTGCCAGTAGGAAGAATGGCAGACAGTTCCCTGGGTCAAAGACCTTGGTGGGGTTTTTGTCTGTACCAAACTCTTGCATGCTTTCAAACACGTATATTTGCAGAGAGGGTTGTGGCCACGTGTAGTTGATTATTAGGATAGGTTCTTACTTGCATTAATAGCACCAGCTTACAGGTCTGCACTTAAATAGGTTTCCTATTTGCCTCAGTTTCCTTACACCATTAGCTTTTACTATGAACCATTTTCATTATCACACACCATTCAGGTAGCAGCCATGCCTCTGTGTGAGCATCTATATCCTTGAGCTCTCAACAGAGAATGCAGCAGCTGAATTATCAATAGCAGCATGTAACCTCCCATTTATAACATTAGCGACTGAAGAGTGGAGGGTGGAAAATGTGACACTAAACTTCAGTACAGACTGGAGAGCTAGAGGTTTGCAAACCTCATGCCTGTACTGTCCAAATACAGAGATGCTAATTGGGTTAGAACTAAAGGACACCTAATGCAATCTATCTGAGAAGAGTCAACACTGCTGCCGTAAAGTCCTGCCTTAAACAAACCTTTTGGTGGTCTCTGAAAAGGTCAACAAAAACGTGGATAAGGATGATCTAATTTCCGTATCAGATGGGGTGTCTAAAAGGTTCTTGACAAAGGCTTTTAAGGAGACTAAACAGAGAAAACAACAAGAGGGAAAGCCCTGGTATAGCTCAGTAATTGCTTAGAAGATAAAATTCAAAGTACAGGAATAAATCACCAGTTCTCACAATGGAGGGAGGTGTTGGATGGTGTAGAGTTCTGCAAGTGTCAATGTTGCAATGTGTGCTGTTCAGTGTACTCATGCCTTACCTGGGAATGGAGTCAAATAAAAAAGTTCCTCAGTGGCATTTATTTGGCAGTATTAAGAGGAAAGACTGCGAAGAACCTGGACATTATGAGACTGAATGTGCAATATAAGAAATCCAGTACAGGTGAATGTACAGTGACACACATGGATAAACAGTCCTTAAAAATGGTGGGCTCTGAGCTGGCATGAGTAAAATCTCAGGGTTACGACAGGCCGTTCCATAGAAACATCACCGCCTGTCCTCAAAAGATCCTCATGAAGTATTGTCAAGAAAAAACATCATTCTGCCACTGTATGAATCCATGGGTTGACCACATCTTAAATCCTGTGTATTTCTTCAACTCAAATTTAGATCTATTGGATCTGGGTCATGCTCAAGAGTGCATCAAGGATGGTAAGAAGTACAGAACAGTCTGTGGACAAAGGTCCCCATGAGCAACCTACAGCTATTCAGCCAGGAAATGTAATGTACAGTGATTACAGTGGAGCTCTACAAAGCCATGAACAGCTCTAAAAGAGAGTTAACTGTTCCCCATCTCGAGCTCAAAGAAAGGGTTAGTTGTTCCTCATCTCCAACACAGGAGCTGAGGGGACAATTTTTATATTGAAACCAAAAATAAAACGCAGAGCTTCTTCACAGGAAGGATAGCAGACCAGTGGGAATCTTTGGAAGCATATTTGGGTTCAAGGCGACATTGAAGAAGCCCAAGACAGCCGTAGTGCCTATTAAAAAAAA
>VXBT01009872.1:0-58902 GCA_013400235.1 Oriolus oriolus | reverse complement strand
AGGGGAATGCAGATGCGCGGAGGGGAAGGGAAGAGGCCAGGAGGAAAGAGGGGATGCCGAAGGGGGAAATTTCTGCCCTTGCCATTGGCAGCCAGCGCGGTGTGCCCGCCAGCCCCGCGGGAGCCCCCGGCGTGCACAGCCCGGGCGGGGGCCGGCGCGGACCGCCGGGAGCTGCCGGACGGAGCCGGGGGGCGGGTACAGAAAGCCGGATCTGTGCGCGCATCCCCCCGATGTCCGCAGGCTGGGGGCGGCTCTGCCCCCGCCTCGGCTGCGGCTGGGGGCACCGGGGGTCTGTGGGGATGGCTGTGTGGAGGGGGTTCAGCAGGATCCTGAGAAACCTGTGACGTAATTATTTTTTAATCAGCATGTTTCTTTCATGCGATCTCAATTTTTCCTGGACTCCCCTTTTTGAACAGAAAATCCCCTGTATCTGTTCCAAGTATTTCTATTTTTAGATTCCTCTGTAACAGAAAAGCATGAGTTTAAAATATTTTATTTCTTTTTTATTTGGCCTCTGCTGAAGACCATAGCAGTGTAAACTTTTGAAACACTGGTGTCCCTTTCAAATAAGTTATTGGAATTATTCCTGAGGCGAGCGGGCCGGCAGCTATTGTGGATATACCAGTGTGTTTGAGTTCCTGATAACATTAATCATTAGCTGTAAAGAGCAGTCATCATACTGAAGTTAGGTTTTTATCTTAAGATTAATTGCCTGTCAGGTCCCAGAAGATGTACATTAGGGCAAGAAGTACCAGCCTAATATTAGAAGACATAGAGCATATAGTTGTGATTTTACCAGTGAAATAAACATGTTGTTTTATTATGAGCGGTGATTAACAGTTCAACGTTGTAATGATATTCTCTGATTCTAGCATTGTCTCATAGCTCTGGTATGTCAATTTGTATTCATGCTGTGTAAGTGTTTTGCACAGGTTTTGCCTATCTGGTAGGGATTTATTTCAATTTCACAATTACGTTTTCTGATCTCGGCAGCCTCACAAACCCAAAGAAGTTGTATATATACATCAGTGTCTGTTGAAGTGCGTGACTTTTTTTTTTTCCTAAGAAATGCAAGTTAGTTCGTAGTTTTTATGTCTCTGCACATAGCAGAAGTTACAGCTGAAATTGTGTTCATTTAAGTGTATTCATTGCAAGCATTTCTGACCACTCAGTATTGAGTGTTTTTTATCGATTTATCTTCATTTTATGCCAGTCCATTTGCTACCCTGACATAGCCTCTGCCAAAGTAAGTTTTCAGAAATTTAAAATGTTACATACAGATATTGGCTTTTGACAACTGATACTTTGTTTTTTATGTTAGTTTTCCTGGCTGTCCAAAGAGTACAGGTCCCAGGTGGGCTCTTAGGTAAATTAAGCCATGTTTATAGATACCTTGTAATAGTGCCAGTAAAAAATAGCTTTCGTGGCAACTGATGGTTATTTCTGTTTGCTGTGCATGTGCAGCTTCTGTAGGAAGGGATATGTGCAGTCCTTTTATATTACTCAAAACTCCTGTTGACTTCAGCCAGAGTTTTGGCTAAGTTAAGAATACATGATCGTATGACTTACAGCATGAAAAGTATAGCCAGCAGAATCCTGAGCAGTTTGATGTATACTTTGATCATAAGATAATTTAATTCATGCCTGGTTTGTCTTGTCTAAACTGCAAAATTCACTTTTGCTACTGAAAACACCTGCTGATTTAGCAACTGCTATTGATACTCCATTTATAGCAAGAAAAGAAGAGCTACATAAAGCAACATCTAGAACTGTCCCTATTATCACTATTCACAGTGTGATTTTTCTCTCATTGATGTGCTGCTGTACTGATTCTCAGGCAGTTCTGACTTCAACTGACCGGCAGTACATTTATGGTTGTGGGATAAAGCGGATTGTTCAAGCTGCCAAAATGGTCTCTCTCTCTTCCTCCCACTCCCCTTTAAAAAATGAAAAGCCATGGCAGCTGTCTCTCCTAGCAGGCTGTACTGAAGGGGCATATCTTTGTTCTCATGTGCACCCTGTTTCTTGAATGCCTAGAGTTCAACTTAAATTTTGCATTATTTTGATACAATTTTCATTGCTTGCCTCCCATTTTTAGGATGATTTTTTTTTTTTTTGTATTTGTTTCAATGCCAAAACTTAGTAAAGGCTCCCTAGGAAATTGTGGACTCATAATTCCTTGAGGAAAAGTCTTTTCCAATACTCCCACCCACTAGGAGCAAGTCCATTGAAGTTGGTGTGGATAGGCTTGGCATTGAAATTATTGGGGAAAAAAAGTTGGCCTGTTTATTGATGATGATGCTGGCTCACCTAAGTATTGCATTCATCCTGTAGAGGGATATTCTTTAACTGACTGCTGACCTAGACCACTAGAGTACAGTTCTATAAAATTAAGCTTAATTTTGAAATACAGCAGCAGCACTGAGTGAGTGCCAGCAGATGCAATTATATCTATAATTTACCTGTTTTCTTTGAGCTGTATGCCAAAATGGTGCTCTTTCTCTTCTACATCTCCAAAATTTGAAGTCATATCTGCTTAACTAATTGTGAGACTTTGGTGTGCATTGCTGCAGTAAATTAGTATTTGAAGTTGAGCAGAGTCCATACTCTGAACTGTCCTATCTGGGATTTTTCTGCTGCTAAGAATGTATTTCACAGTACAGCTTGATGGGGAAGGACCTAGAGAATGATTCTGCTGGTTAGTCTTTAGTGAGGAAGCAAACCTTGCAGCCTTCCTCTTGGGGTAAGTCAATTAGGGAGAGTTTCCACCTCAGCCATCTGAAAAAGACAGATGTCCAGTTGTAGTTGGTAGCATTAACTATCCCCATATTACAACAAATGTGATAGATTTTCACAGAGAGTCAGATTGGGAATTTTTGGGGTTTTTTAAAACCTCATGGTAACCTGCCATCATAGTCATTGTAGTTGTCTGCAGGAATCTAGATGTTGACTAAGGTGGCATCTCAAGGCCTTTCCAGTGTTTTCTGTCATCAAGTAAGAGCCATGGTTAGTCAGTACTGAAATGTGTACAAAGCTTTCAAAAATATGCATTGCACACAATAACTTCAGGAGACCACAGGTGTACCTCACTCCATCCAGTAAAACAAGTGTGAATCCTCAGTGCCAAAGTTTTTCACCTGTAAAACAGAATTCTTGTTTCTTCTTTTTTCTGCTCTACATTGGACAGTCTTCAGGGTTTTTTACAATTTTCGCTCAAACACAGTCTGTTGAAACTGTAATTTCAGCTGCTACTGCAGGCTTGTTTCCCAAGTAAGTACATTCATGATGCTTGGCTTTTCTGGTATTATGACAAAATTAACAAAAAACAGGATACTTTTTCAAATTAAAATTCTGCATTATCAGCACAAATTGCTGGTATTTTTGGTGGTGAATAACCTTCATTAATCTGTTACAACTGTAAATCATGCCATCCTTAAGTTTAAAAATAGATAATTTTATTTAGGTTTATAATTAATGAGAGTTCAGAGTTTACTTTTTGTTTATTTGATGACAGTAAGATACTGGATTTACAGGAGAAAGGAGAGCTGTATCTTCAGAAAAATTCCTCAGAAATGTCATTAAAATGCTGAAGTGTAACAAGACTCAAGTGCTTCATTGCTTAATGTGAGATCAACATGCAATGTAGTTTGAAAGTGAAAGTTTTCCCTAGATATTGTACTGGAAGAGAATGATTTATTTAATCCCTTATTAATAACAGAGAAAAACAATATTGTATTTAAAAGAAATCAATTTTCCTCCAAAACATACCCACGTTTTTAGAAAGGTTAGGAACATTGCTTTAAGAGACATGCACAAGCTCTAGGGAAAACTTCGGTATGTGCTACTGAATCATTAAAGTGTATCCTGTTCATTTTGGAATTTTCTTTCCATCTTTATCTAATTGACTAAAGAGATGAATCATGATCCAGGGAGAAAGAATGCTTCCAAAACTCTGGATTTTTTTTTCCCCCCAAGAATCTGTTGATTCCACTGATTTCTTTCAAGGTTCTGGGCATCATAATTTTCCTATTCTCCCGTGTTTCTGGGTTTAAAAGGGATAAAGGGCAAAAAGCTTTGTGTATAAATTACTAAATTCACATCACCATATGTGCTTCAGAAGGGAAGGGTTCTCCATGTTTTACCAGCTTTATTCTACATGTTTTTGTGTTCCTTTATGTAACATCTGTTTGTATAATTTATGCATGAATCAGGAAAAGTTTTTAAGGGTGTAGTGGGTGTAGTACTGGCAGGGAAATGTGACTTATATCTGTCTCATTTATTCCCTTTCTAGCTGCTAAAGCTGACCACTTTAACAAAATAGCAAAAAAAATTATCTCCTGCCATGGTAATTGTAAAATATCTTTAAACTGGCAACATGTTAGGGTTAGACTCACTTACGCACACAGACACACACACCCCCCAAAACAAACAAGCAAACAAAACCAACCAAGCCAATAAATAAACACCACCAAAACCACAAACACCACTGCTTCAATCACTAAGTAAGTAGGTGTGACTGTTGACTAGGCCTGGGTGCAAATGTACCTGAGGACATATGCAGCTTCCTTCCTAACAGTTCTTCTCAGGGACTGATGTTTGACAACAGAGATGTTATTTTTTAACCGTTAAACCCAAGAATTCAAGTGGACATCTTGTGCCTCATTGTCTGAGACAGCTACAGCGGCATTGTCTGAGTTAAGCTTAGTAACAGCCATTTTTCCCCCAGCACTCCAGGGAAAAATACAGCTCCATCTGTATACATGCTTGGAGTGCCCTATTTCTGTGTCTCATCAAATGTGGAGCAAGTTTAGTAGTGCCAGTTGAGAAGAATTCCCTAACAGAACGGCTAATACACAAACCAGATCTACCCATCTTTGAAAAAGCTTCACTTTTAAGAACTTCCCTTTTTTTAAAAAAAAAATTGCTCTTCTCGGGCAGGCTTCAGGAAGATTACAGACCAGACGTAGGAATCAGGTGAAATGTACACCTGTATTAGCATCCTCTGCCAAACTCTACTGGCATACTAATTAAATAGATGTACATATACTAATAAAGCTCGCAGTTTTCACACAAGCATGGAAGGAAAGATTGCTTTTGTTAAAGTCGGTCAGTCGGTTTGTACAGACCTTTTGTCTCTCCAATTCCATTCTATTAGGAGTGTGTCAGTACTCCTGTAGCCTTGTAACAAAGGCAGCATGAAGCCAATCTCAAACCTTTAAATATTATTCTATCAGCTTTCCTCGGAAGTAGGTCATTTATTTCCAATTTTAGAGCTCCCTATTAGCTGCTACCCTGCCCCAAGAGTGAGCGCAAGAAGAGGTTTTTGCTGGCAATGCTCTTGAGAACCCACATGCTGGTGTGGGAGCTACTATCAATAAACCCGCAGAGTCATTTAGCCTGATTTTAAAACAAAGTATGTGCAAGGTGAACGAACTGTTGTGGTTTGTGCCGTGGTTTGATGTCCTGACTGTCCCTATGTTTTAGTGGCTCAACTTGCTCTCACTGAGGAGAGGATGACTATGGCCAAAGTACCAAGGAAGGTCTGGAGGACCAAGCGCATGAGTAGGAAATGCAGCCACGAGAGTTCAAACACATTCAGGCCTCAACACCACGTTGTTTCAACTGCTCACAACATGTGGCTGAGACAGGGACACACCAGGGCACGTTCCCAGCGTCATTGTTCTGGCATGGCTTGGCTGAGCAGAGACACATCCACTTCTTCATTGTTCCTTGCTCCTGCTGCTGGTTGGGATCATTAAAAATAGAAATTGAGCCAGAGTTACGGTCTGACTTTTCCATCTACTTGCGTATTTTCAGCATTTTCATAGAGCCATATATTCATGGAGGTTGGAAAAGGCCCTTAAGATCAACAGTGGTAGAACTATTTATGACAATTCTGTATTTTTCTGTTGTGAAAGCAGTGAATATACTGATACACTGGTCAGTGAATCACTGGAAAGTAGCTTAATCAAACCAACCATTTTGATCATTTAGTTAGATCTAAAGAGTAGCCCTAAAGAACCTGTTTTCCCCTAAGGGTGATCCTCCTAGAAATTTCAAACTTCCCTGAGCTATCTCTAAGTTAATTAGATGGAAAAAGATTTTTCAAGAAGTTTAAGGGCTTAAAATATATCCCAAAATGCCAAAAATGTCAACTAATTAAAAGATATTTTTAATTTAAAGTGACAACTATTTAGATGCTGTTCTTTCATTTGATAGGTGCCTGAGCCTGTCCTGCATCCATTTGATGTTCCCAGTCTCCACAATGCTTCCCATCACTATCTTACAGCCTGTACTTTAACTTGCACTCTACTGTGTCAATTCCCGGTTTTGTTTAATTTAAGAATGTCAAACAGAGACATATTAGCTTCCTCTTACATATGTTATTGCCAGTGAAAGCTTGTTCTTCCTCTCTGACTCTCAAATCCGTAGGAGTCCCCTCTAAATCTCTGGAGACCAGTGGCTCTGAGGAAGCAGAGCAGCAGCCACACTTTTGGGGAGTTCTTTGAAATCTGAAATGCTTTAAAAGGGGAACCAGCCTACACTGAAGAAGTGCCCATTCTCTTTCTGAAAATGAGAGCTTTTAACAGCATTTTTGATGGGTGCTCTGGCACCCCTATCCTGCTTTCTGGAGTGATACATTTGTAAGGCCCAGGTTTCTGCGAATTTTGATGTATAAAACGTGCTTATCAACTTGGTTAATGAGAACAGAAGTGGCATGGCACAGCGGCTCAGAGTGCATATTGACAGACTTCTAGTGAATAGTTCTCACTTTAAATTAAAAATATCTTTTAATTAGTTGACATTTTTGGCATTTTGGGATATATTTTAAGCCCTTAAACTTCTTGAAAAATCTTTTTCCATCTAATTAACTTAGAGACAGCTCAGGTAATTTTGAGATTTCTAGGAGGATCACCCTTCGGGAAAAATAATCACATTTGGAGTTGTCATTGGAAAGCTGACAACTGCTGCTGGCATATTTAGACAGTCCTGAAGCCAGTTTGTGATAAGATCAGCACATAAGCAGGAGTCCCCAGAATTTAGCTTTGAGTGGCAGTTAATTCCACAGACTTTTTGCTTACTTTTTGGGGCTGGGTGCTGGTGGTCAGCAGTACAGACAGCTGGATTCCAAATAATATTTGGTGACTGAGCCAAACTAGCCCAGTCTTTCAGAATCAAGTGTGCTGAAAAGAAGAGACTGCAGTAGAATTAATGTTTCTTGTAGGGAAGTTCCTTGCTCTTCTCTTCTTGTCAGATGTCATCAAATGCCTTCTGCTCTGAATAAAATGTTTTTAGGCTATTCTGCCTGTCATTCATTCTCCAGGCCTCACCATTATTCAGGGGATTCATCTGTACAGCAGCAACAGTTCAACAGCAAAATTGCTTTGTTCTTCCCTGGTTCTTATGGGATATGTGGAAAACTCAGAAGTTCAGCTGTCAGGCATGTCTTGCCTACTGTTTGTGATGACTCTGGCAAATCAGTGTATCCTGCTGGCCTGGGTAAGGGATATGACTTTGCTGTGGTGAGCTGGATAGGGTTTGTATTAAACTGTCACCTGCTGGAAACCTGTTTTCTTTCTGGAAGAAAAGGATGATAGGACTGTTCTCTTGCATGCTCTAAGACTCTGTATTATCCAAGCTTTCTGAAGAGAATTCAAGCCAACTCCCTAAGTTCTTGGCAGTGTGAATTGTCAAAAAAGGGACTTTCCAAGGGAATATTACCAACTGATCACCAACTGCCTGTGATGTAGGTCCTTGGGGGCAGAGGAGCACGTACATGGTATTTTTAAGCATTTCCCTTCCCATGCCTTTGGAACGTGTTTCTGCAGAAAGGAAAACAGAACTGGAATCCTGCTGGTGCAGATGGTAACGTGTGTGAATGTATCTGTTGTCACATTAGGTACTGGTAGGAAACCCAGAGGCAAACAAGAAAAAGAGAATACATAAGTCTTGTCACATCAGCTGTTCAGTTTCTATTAAAAATAGTGGTGAGTGTGGAAGAAAGAGAGTGACAGGAGGTTACTTATGCCACTGTTCAGTAAATTGAGAGCAAGATGGCATTTAAAGCTGTGGCAAAGTTGCACTGGCTAGAAGTGTTCATCTGCAGATGCACTGGATCTGAGATAATTAAAGACTAAAGCACTTCTACCAGTGTATCCTATGCCATCTTTTCCTCTGTGACATATGGACAGCACTCATGCTACAGTGCATGATCTTGAGAACAGCAGGGCTGGCCTCAGGTTGAGCCCCACTCTCAGTTTCCAGTGAAGAAATTGGTTCTTGAATGTTCCACTCATTGCAGATGCTGACACTTCTGCAGAAAAAGTGTGAAACATCAGACCAGGGTTCACTGCTCACATCTTCTTTTTGAGGGTTTGTGTCTTCCAGGCACAGATGCAACTGCTGGTCCAGACTGGGAGAGTCAGGAGTAAACATCTGAGCACCAAAATGCCAAGTTACGTCTGCAGGTGCTTGGCAGCTCCTTGGCTATGCATTCTGAAGTGGCACAGACTTGTAACTTTAGTAGGACTGTAACAGCAGGACACAGCAGGATAGCTATTTTATGGATGGGGACTGTCTCTGTAGTTAAAAGGCATCTATGTACATGGGTGCTTTGCCCAATATCCCATTGGCATCAGTCATCTGTCAGAGTGCAGCTGCATTAGGAAATGCATTGTGCCATTTAAATTATCCTTCTACCTGCTGGATCTAATGAATAATTTCCTTTGGAGGCAAAAAGGAGGGGAAGAAATAAAGAAAGGAGACACTGAAGGGCTTTCAGTTTTTATTGTGGCAAATGTGAGTTTGAAATAGTGTAGGTGAATTTTTTAAAGGAGAAAAGGGGACCCAGTTTCACTGCGGGAGAACTTCGCTTTGCTAGGCATGATGCCAAGATTTTAGAGTGACTTCATGGTTTCCCTCCTCAAGAGTATGGTGGTGGGCTCCAGCAACAATGGAGCTCCACTGTGGAGGGTCGTGCTGACAAAAGTTCTCAGGTGCCTCCTAATCAGGCAGGAACTCAGGCATTTTAAGTAGCTGGGCAGGACAGAAACAGGCCTTTGCTGCTCTGTTGCATTTCATGTTTGGGACTAGATGCTGGGCAATACAGTTTGCATTGGTTTGGTGAAACAGATTTTGTGTGTATATTCTGTTGCTGGACATAAGTTAGTTCATGCTGTAGAACAGTATTTGAAAATTTCTAGTAGATTTATATTTATTTTGATTATGTCGGCTTGATATGGAGCTTACCATAGATGACAGGAAAAATGTCGCAAGAGACTAAAACCAAATTTTTCTCTCCTTCAGCTTTCAGGAAGCCCTAAGGAATGAATAAAATCCTCTTGTACTTAACTGTAGAGCAGCTTCACTGATAACAAGTTTTGGCTTGTTAACTGTAATTTTTTTTTTTAAGCTTTAAAGTTTTAGAACATTTCCTGGGCTGCAGAGTTAATAACTAACAAAAATATTTAGATTCAGAGTGTATTGTAAAGATCAGAAGAGTCAGAAAGAATGACTTCTCCGGGACTTTTGTTGTTCTTGTTCAGATGCTGAGGCTTGTACCCTTCTCTGAAAATCTCTGATATATGCTAGCCTTCCTCCAAATCCTTCAAACCCAAGGCCCAAGCTTTCAGTAATGCGAATGGATATGGACTGGCAGGAGAAGACCCTATGATTTTCCTCCGTGCTAACAAACACTAATAACAGAAATATATTACTAGTCTCTCTCAGTATTTTCCACAGTCTGTGACAGTGTTGCCAGAGTTTCTTCGGTTTGGCTATTAAAAGGATAACAGCAAAGAATAACTGTCCTGGGAGTGTTAGGGCAGGATCCTGGTTCTCCTGAAATCTGTGATGGGAAGATGGTGGGTAACATCATTGCCCTGGAGCAGCTCTGCTCAGGGGACTGACCAAGCAAGTCGGCTTGGCCAGGGCAATGGTGTTGGCTCGGAGCCTAGTTCAGCAGGAGGAGGCAGCTCTTGTGTTTTCCAGTCTGGGTTGCCTTTGCATTGTTTGTCTCACTTCTGCATTTCTGGCCTCTCATTCTGCAGGGCAAGCTGTGTCCTCCCTCCACCTTTAACCTGTTTCTTGTCTTGCTTCTCTTCTTTTGGTGTTACCTGAGGGTTTTTTTTAAGTGTTTGCTGGCACTGGGTGTTGAGAACCTAAATAAGAGTAAAGCATACATATCCTAACTCCTTCCCAGCTCTGGTCACTGTTTGATTTGTGTGAGGTTGAGAGGAAGGTTGAGTCATTTTCGTCAGGGAAGAGGTCTGAGTGTTCAACTGATGCTGTCAGTTTCTTGCTCACATAAAGCTCTGTGTTTAGAAAGAACCATGAAGTATGACAGGAGGGGTGGGAGCACCCACAAGAACCTTGTCAGCTGAACCAATTTCTGCTGCCAGCTGTGCACCAGCGAGTGTCCATAACTGCCTGAGCTGCTGGAGAGTTAATACAGATCTGGTGGTGTGACAGAGTAAATGATTTCGATCCTTGTCACCGTGACAGTCCTTCCGTCTAATTAACTGTTCACACTGTACCTTGGGCGGCTTGACCGAAGTATATTTTTCCTCCTAAAATATTGCCTATGTTTACAAAGGCTTTCCTGGAATGCAGTTACCAGGCAAGCCTTCTCACTTTGCTGATACTCTCCTGTATCTGCATTTTCAGCATCAGATAGGTATACATGGCATGCATAACCCTCCTCCAGAACAGGGAGCCAGCAGGAGACCTTGAAGGCTAGATCTTACTGCCAGTCTCCTCCCAGAGTGCTGCTTCCCCTTTCCAAAGGGTAGACCAGGAGCAGTGCGCTGGTTTGGGGGAGTAAAGCAGCAGGGTGCCACCTGACACAAGCTTATGCAGGGGTTGATTTAAACAGCCAGGAAGCACAATTCATCCATGCCTTTCTGTTTCCTTCTCGAATATAGCTTTCTCAGACAGCTGTGTGTTACTGCATTACTGCTGATTCTTTCAAAGAAAGATCAGAACTTTCCAAGGAAGACCAGCAGTTGCCTTTTACTCCACCAATGGAAATTACCAGGAGAAGCCGCATCAGAAATAACTTTTCACTAAAGAAAAGCTCTTTAAGAAACTAGTAAGAGTAAAGGTTTAATTTTTGCTCTTAAATTCTTGCTCTTGCCAGTTGCATATTGTTGCTGCAGACCAAGCAGTTTATTTACAGGACCTTTTAACAACCAGCATTAAAAAGGTATTTATGAACCCCTGTTAGTCCCGGCATAAACTGGGAATGCTGCCCATGTGCTGTCATTTTCTTCTTTCTTGTGGTGGTAAATTTGTCATTCTTTCAGAATGGAGTAATATCTTGCTACTTGCTACTTTTGTTCTTTGGTGTAGTCATGTGCATTTTTTCACTTTTAATCCAAGTTGCTCTGGTCTTGTGTTTATACATTGCTAGGATCTTCTGTGACCATTGTGTGGGTACTTTTACTGAGATTGGTGTGATTTCTGATTTCATATGTGATCATAGCTTTTGCCTTTCCTTTGCCTTGTTTTCTTTATGAAATTAAGTCAACCTTCTGTGATTAAACTCATTGCATAGAAGGAAAAAATGTGAGATGTTTCCTGCAAACAATTGATGACAAACTCATTGTACTAAGCTTGCTGAAAAAGGAACTTTTTTTTTGGAAGGTGAGAATAAAGGAATTTCCTCCTCCACCCTTCTGTTGTTGAGCTGCAAACTGATATTGTTGAGAGGGAAAAAAAAGTTGCTCTAGTTTTCCTCAGGATACTATCATGTGATTTTAGTGAAAACTTTTAAAGATACAGCTGTCACTCTAAAGGCATCAGTTTCATGCAGAATTGAAAAATTAGTTCCTGGTTCATTTGTAATTTAAAGCATAGTCAGTTCAGTTAATTTCCACAGAAGACCTTCTGAAGGTTCAGAGATTCCCCGGGTTAACTTTATAGTTCAGTGAGGATCAAATCTTTTTTATGGCACTTTTCATGAAACAGTTTCATAATTATTCCAGCAGATAGATGAGTTTGCACTGGCAAAACAGTGAAGCCACACAGAGCAAAGTCGTGGGGTTTTTTTCAGAGGAGCATGACTACAACTTGGTTTTGTTAGTCAGTAGCGATTACGTATTGAGCACTTCGACTTTTTATCAGAGGCTTCTTAACCAAATCAAGTATCATTGTCATCTGACACCTGGCGCACGAAGTTAATTTCGGATCCAGCCTGACTGCCATTGCGGGAATGGGAAAATGCTTTCCAAGGGTGGTAGTGGGCTAGGGTATATTCCGGTTTTGTATTTATCAGGCAAGATGCCTAAACTAGGACTTGACATCACCCTTTTTTAGTTTGTGTTGAAGTCACTTTTATTGAAAGACTTGCTCAGGGTCTGAGTCCTGTGATGTCCTGTGTATGTATTTTACTTTATCAGACGGGGAGTAGGCCCACCATCCCACCTTTTCCTGTTTTCCCAGTACCCATGGGATCTCCCACAGACACAAGCTGTTGCAGCAATGTAGATACCAAGCTCTTATTCTGACATTTCTCTCAAAATTCAAATTGTCTTTAATTTATTTCCCTGATGGTCTAGTTCCTGTTACCATTCAAGTGAAGGAGCAGGGATAGATTAATGCTGCTCTGAATATTATTAATAGTTCATTGTTACATCCCTAATTAAGATTGGAAATTGGATTTAAGTAATTATATAAACCCGTTATAAGATACAGCTTCTGTCCCAAAATCTAAAGTAGACAAAACAGAGAATAAAGACGGCAGATAAAGCTCATTGCTCAGTAGACAGCACTGCTACTGATAAACTCCACAGAGCTCCCAACTGCTAGGAAAGAACAAAATTACCTTGTCTCTGCATACTGGTTCCAGTAAAATTCAAACCTAAAACATTTTTAATGGTTGAGATTGACAGGCCGAAGTTTCTACAAGTCTTGGTTTAACTCTAGGTAACAAGTCACCTCCCCCTCAATGCATGAAGAGCAGAAAGATGTAAAATGTGGGGTAGATCCTTAACTGCAGCCTCATAGGGTCACCCTTACTTTTGTGGCTATACTTTAAAAGTCAGCTGTATCCCTGCTTGCGGGACCAGCCAGTCCCAGAAGATAAAAGAAGCCTTCAAAGTTTGCAGCATTTTTTTTTCCTATTGCAGCACAGGAGGATCACACATACTGCTTATTGCTTATTCAGACTTTTACACTGCTAGAATTAGGTATTCCTTGGCTTCTGGTGGAACAGGTATTCGTAGTTTAAAACATCTAGGCTTTTTTCTGGTTCTGGACTTGTATTATTGTACCCTGAAACTGTCACAAGATGAAGCTTGGGAAATGGCTGGAGGAAAACACTGAGGCAGATGCAGGGTGAAAGGAAGCTCTTATGGTCGGAGGCTGGGATGACGTCAGGAAGAATAATTGTTTTGTACTCTTAATTGCTACCTTTACTCATGCAGCCTGAGTTGACATGGGTGGGGAGAATGTGGTGTGCCACATCTGCACTGACTCATGGGGCAGTACTCACCTGCCCCCTCAATTATTTTTGGCTTACCCTGGAAGGTTCAAGGATGACATAAGCTGGCCGAGTGGGTTCCAAAGCCCTTCATTTTGTTAGCTTGGACTGTGGCTCAGTCACCAAATGTAGTGATAATCGAAGCAAAATGGGAGTTCAAGGTTTTTTCTAGTGTAAGTGGAACTGTGGTAGGACAGGCTTTCAAATAGCCTCTCTAGAGGCACATGGATAGCAAATTACTTAACACTACTTTGTACTTGGTTCTTAGGCTTTCCTAAAGCCTGTCTGTTGTCTGCCAGATGCTTTGATCTGTTGAAGAGGAGTTTAAAGAAATATGGCACGTTAAGTTCAAGGTGTTTGTTTTAGTATAGAAGTTGTAGGACATCAACTGTATATTGCAAAAATATGAACATATGCAAGTAGAAACAACCAAAAGTTAGCCTTTTTTATATGTGCTATTTTCTCAAATTGGTGTTACCAATTGGTGTTACCTTATTTGTGTGTGGCGTGGTTTAACCTCAGCCAGCAATCAGGCACCATGCAGCCACTCACTCGTGCCCCCACCTGCAGGACTGGAGACAGAATTGAAAGGGTAAGAGCTGGAAAACTCACGGGCTGAGGTCAAAACAGTTCAGTAAAGAAAGCAAAAGCCACACGCACACAAGCGAAAGAAAACAAGGAATTAATTCACCACTTCCCATGGCAGGCAGGTGTTCAGCCATCTCCAGGAGAGCAGGGCCCCATCATGTGTAACGCTTGCTTGGGAAGACAAGCACCATCACTCCAAATGTTATCCCCTTCCTCCTTCTTCCCCCCAGCTTTATGTACTGAGCACAATGCCATATGGTCTGGATGGTCTGGAATATCCCTTTGGTCAGTTTGAGTCACCTGTCCCAGCTGTGTCTCCTCCCAGTCTCCCAGGCACCCCCAACTTCCTCACCAGCATGGCAGCACAAATGGCAGAAAAGGCCTTGGCTCTGTGTAAGCCCTGCTCAGCAGTAACAAACACAACTCTATATTATCAACCCTGTGTTCAGCACAAATCCAAAATACAGCCCCATACCAGCCACTGTGAAGAAAGTTAATTCTACCCCAGACGAAAGCAGCACAGCATGTATCAACAGTTCACCTAAAATAGACTAAGTACTGAAGCAAGGGAATTTGGAGGCTGAATCAGACTCAGGAGATTTAGCCAGAACAATGTGGAAGGGATTCCTGTAGATGGAAAGTTGTTTAATTTCAAAGTTCCCTGTAATTTCCTTGTTAGAGGCTAACTATCACAAAATGTGAAGGGCTTCTGGCTCCTTCCCACACATAGGATTTCCATGTCAACTCATCATCTTGATAAAGCAGACCACACGAAGCAGATTTGTAAAGGAGTCTCCATGTCAATGCAGCTGTCTTCATACAGCTGTGTGTATACAACTCAGTTAATATTTTAGTGCCTGCTGTTGAGTATCAGTGGTTCTCTTCCGTTGAAGGGATGCAGATGAGTATTTTTTATTTGAAAGCACGTGTGTGTGGTACACCATTTTGTTGGGTCTTCAGAACACTCATGTAGCATTTATAGTTTCCTTGATTTAATACTCATTTCAATGTATTCTTTAAAGCCTGTTTCATACTAAAGAAGAGTTGCCTAGCTAACTGTGTCCATGGTATGTCATACTCTGGAATGGTTCCCAACAGCCTTGATGCAGGAACAGTGAGGCCAACAAGAAGTTTTCTGTTGATTTCAGGTTGATTTAATTGCCATTTCCCTACAGATGGCATGACTGATTTAAGATAAGAAACTGAAATTGGTGAGGGAGGACGGAGGTCTAACATCTGATTAGGGCCACTCTGCTTTTGATCAATCTGCTGGTACTCTAGATGAAAAGTAAGGCTGATCAAGTTTATAGGAAGAATCTAAAGCCAGGAAAAAGTGTTGTGTCATACGACCCTTATGTTTTTTAGTCAATTAACACACCTCACTGGAAAATTTTTGAAATTTCCCTGGTGATGCATAACTAGGACACTATTGAACATACAGGGGAAAAAAGTCTTAAAGGTTGACAACTCTCAACAGAAATTAAATGGAATATATGTGGGACAGCACTGCATGAGTGATTGAAAATCCCTGGGGCACAGCAGTGAACAACACAAGTTTGAATCAGTAAGGGGTTGTAAACACGTAGCTTTAGCAGTTAGCTTGATTAGGGGAATAAGGCAGTGATGGAGAGGATTCTACTCAAATACAGTTTCACTTGCCTTGAAACTTAAGGCTTTTTATCTGCAACTTCAAATCCTATTAGATTTAATCCTCAGCTGTTTGGAAGTTTCACCAGTGTCATGCACACATTTTCCAGCTCACAATCTTACTGGCCCTTGATACCTCCATTACTTGTTAGTAGTTCTTCACAATTTTTCCAGACGGAAATTCTCCTTGAAATCAGATCTGAGTTTGTGTTCACTTGAATTTCAAATTATTCTTCCTAGTTCAGTTGGTAAAGAATATCATGGTCAGAATCCATATGTAATAAAACCTCAGTTTGACCTGGTCACCATTAACTTGGAATCTATCTAATGAGGTAATTATCTTCTGGGGGTCATTTCTACACCGATTTCTTACCATGTACTCCCTACAACTTCATGTGGCAACATTCCTGTTGTTGATATAAGTCAAATCTGTCAGTGCTGCTGTAAAGCTAATGTACTCCTTGCTTAGACAGCTAATTAGCATGACTGGCAAGCTGCCTGAGGTCTCTGAGTCTGAATTAACTCACCTATACATACTGTTTAAAACTAGAGCGTCACTGAAATGGCAGTGTATGGGTTGACATGAACGTGCTTTGCTACTGTTGGTACTTTGTCTGCAGAAGGCAGGAAATAACATCTTGGCAGAGGTCATTCTTCCCTAGGCTTCTGTGCACATTGAAAGCTTGCCCCTCAGGTCCAACATTGCCCAGTTTTAATCCTTGGGGTTGAGGATCACACTTTCTTCCACAAGCAGCTTTTGTTACTTCAGGCAGCCAAAGGATAGCTGATAGCAATGAAAAATGACTTGCACAGGATGGGAGGGAATGTCACACACCCCAGATGAACTGTGTCTCCATAGGGATAAAGGCAGTCAAGGAATGCGGCCTGAGCACACTGGCCAGCTTTATACCCATCAGAAATGCTCACATGTGCTTCCCAGGGCAAAATGGATAAACAGATGGTCTGTAATCCATTCTCTACAAAAACTATCATATACATCTCCTAATCTGTTAATGAGTGATAGTAACATGTTTCATTTGCTGTTCATAGGACTCTGATTGTACCTTCTGGCAAGCAGGAGCAGACCCCCTGTTCTTTGCTCTCTCCCTCCTTAATGCTGCCTTTATGCAAGGTCAGAAAGGAAAGAGTCATGGTATTCATAAACAGAGACACTGCTTCGAGAACCAACCAGAATCCTTTCTGCTGCTTTGTCAAAGTTTTGTAAGTTTACAAGCATGCCACTTCTCACTTCAAACACTCTCTGGGTCTTGAGGAGCAGAGAGGATTCTTTGCCATTTATGATGAAAATTAATTTGTGTTAAATTTTGCTGCTGGTTGTGCTGCCATGACTTCAGTCAGCATCCAGCCCTATCACCCAAATTCAAGCAGCAACCTTGCCAGGGAGGCACTGAGAGAAGCAGATGTAACATAAACATCATATTTTGTCATGAATGCAGCTGCAACAGCAGTCATCCACATAGAAAACCACTGTTCTGCCAGAATTTTTGGTTTTGTCCTCTATACTCTATAAAGGAGGCACTCACGAGTCTGTTTCACCTGTTTTTGACCATGAATAAATTTAGGAATAAGAATGTAAAACCAGAAATGCCAAGGAGGGTTAGAGCAGGTGGTTCATATTTTATGGGTTTTTTTCCAAGTGGTTGAGAGTTTTCCTAAAATGTGTGAGGTTTCAGAGTGCATGGATAGGAGTGGGAGAGGCAGAGTGAGAGGTCTGCAGCCTGCTGCTTCCCAAAGTGAGTTGGTACCAAGACTTACTGCCAGCATTTGCTCATTTTCAGTGGTGTGCTAAGGAACAATGGTTTGCTTACCTTTTGAAAATCAGAGGTGAAAGAAGTTTTGCATCCTTCAAAAACTGGAGATAGCACCCTCTCCTACTTGGCTCTTTTTCTGTGTTCCCAAATCACTCCCTACATATATACTGCATGGTGTAGGGTTTTTTAACTCCTTTTGGTGTGCTCATTTTTTTAAGGATGATGTCAGGTTCACCCTGGAAGTCATCTACTCTGCCTGCAGGACAGTCTAGCACAAAGAGCTATGGGAGGCATAGCTGAGCATGGCAGTGGCCACAATAGGTAACTGAACGTAGACCAGCATGTAGGGAGGAGTGTCTGTGAGGAAGCCTAACAGCTGGAGGAGGCATAGTTGTGTTATGGCAGCGTGAGTGCTCACATGGTGCCTGTTTCCTCACTGGAAGAAACCAACAAACTTTGGAAGTGCTAGCTGTCACTTTTTTGGTTACATGAACAGAGTGGGGAGAGATGAAATCGTGGTCATGGTATGTAAGAGTTTCAAGAAGGGTGTAGAAACATAAATAGGATTGGCATTTGAGCTGGCAAAATCCAGAGCTGAGTCAAAAACCACAACCAGAGGCTTTTGTCTCGCCACGGTGCAAACAGCATCTTCCCATTCCAAACAGCCACTTCCATGAATGCAAAGGAAGAGGTTATTCCCGCAGCCTCCACCCCTACTATGTCTTCTCTCCCCCATGACAAAAGTTAGGGGGAAGCTTATGCAGCTGCCTGATAATGCAACAGAGTTTGGACCACTGTCATAGCTTTCATCTGGTTTAATAATTTGTTGTTTAATTAAGTTAATACTGTGTTCTGCACTGAAGATAGAGTTGTCAAGTCATTGCTCAGTTAAGGTAGTATCTTGTCCTGCACCGAGGCTGTGGCTGTCGTGGCACAACCAGCACCACAGCTGATGGAACGAGCAAGGAACCCATGGCCAAGGGGTTGAAACTCTGTGCAGACATGCCCACGTCAGTGTGAGTTTGCCCTTAGATCTGGGCAATAGCCTCTTCCCAGCCTGTTGTGACCTCAGGCTGGGCTGTGCTCTCTGGGAACCCAGCAAGTCTTCTCCCACATCCCTGACAGCCTCATGGGATGGGCTGGAGTGGGCTGAGCAGGAAGTGAGCTTTCCTCCTCAGGGACACATCTGAGATGTCCATTTCACTTACTGGAATAGTTCACACCCCTGCCCTAGATAGTGCAGAGGTTTACACACGATAGGACTGTTGGATGCTCCTCTAAAACTGCTGCTGTGTTGCTTGTGCAGGTACTCCTTCCCAGCCTCCTGCATTTACCAGCCAAAGCAGGGCCTGGCCATCCATCTATCCTTTTGTTATCCCTCTCTCTGCAATCTCTTTGGCCCTTCAGCCACAGGTGAAGCAAAGACTGAGCAATCAGCAAAGCCATCAAGAACCTAATCTATCTAATCGTCTGCCATCATTCACCTAGTTCAACCGTACACCCTTGCAAAGTTCATCTACAGCAGTAGGTCAGGCCCATATTCCTTAGCAAGCAGGAAACTGAAAGCGAACACATCTTGCCTCAGTTACTGGAAGCTTTGAAACAAAGATGCCCCAAATGTGATTTCATTTGTAAGTAGAGCAATTTCATTCTGCTTTTGGGTTTGTTGCCATGTTTGGGGTTTGGGGTTTTTTTAAGGAGGTAAATATTTAAACAGTTTCTGCATCTGAAGTAAAAGTTTTATGACCATTATTAGCATGTGTGCAGTTTTGAGTAAACTCTACCTGAAAATAAACAGCATTCCTTTCCCTGAGGTAGATTTAGTGGGCACAGCATTACTGAAGGTTACACCAATTCAGTGGATTTCCTGAGACCCAAGGAAAATACTTCTAAGCCCTAAGTTTTAATTTGCGCTATTAAAAGTATACAAATTTAAGCTGCAATTGTTGCCTTATAAAAAACAGTTTTGTTCCCATCTTCTAATTTTTTTTAATTAATTTGATTCACTTGTGGCAGCGGTAAATTTTAATGGGATTGCTTTTTAATTAAAGTGAGAACATGTGAATCCCAGAGGGCAGATCCTGCTTTTGTTGCAAACTTCCCTCATACAAATAGGATGCTGTTCTATTAACAGTGCTGCAGGAAAATAGACTTGAGGATTATCAGCAAGGCACAATGATAGCACAGTTCTGCTCTAAAAATGTCTGAGATTGAGAGAGGCCCTTCTCCATATTGATGTGCCTTTTATGAGAGAAGATAAAGGCAACTAAATATAGTGAGGACTGTGGCTATAGCCACTGATGAAGGAAGAAACTAAAATTAAAGCTAATGATCTTTGCTATTTAGGAGAACTTAAATGCTAGGGTATCTTCTCAGTCCCAGACTAAAGGCAAACCTGGGTCAAGCCTGAGCCTCTCATTCCTGTCCCCTGGACTTACTTACATGTCTGTTTGTGTGAACTTGTGGGTGTGAACTTCAGGACTGAGTGCTTAGAAGGCAGGTTTTAAAAGCAAAATACTGTGTCAGGGTGTTTTTTTCCCTCCCCTTCCCTCCCCTGCTAGAAATATAATCACTTCATTTTGAAGAGGAAGAGAGGCAAGAAATAGGTGAGTTTAGAGCTGGATGAGCCTTCCCAGTTTCCCTGCTTACTTACTGGCTCTTTTGTCTCTGCCCTGCTGCACAGCCCTGGAGACCAATAGAAACACTAGGCAAAGCCCTCACTAATTAATCATCACTTAATGGCAGATACCCCATCAACTGCACGGTGACCACAGTGTCACCTGTTACCTTTCTCTGGGTATTTTGTTGTTATTACCATGTGCCTTTACGGTGCTGTGTGCCACTTGCGTACATTGTTCAGCCCCAATTCCCAGAAAAAGGACTATTCTAAGCTTAAAAAAAAAATGTTTTATTAGATAAAAGGGAAAAAATCAGCTTACATATATGGGAAAATGCAAGATAAAACTTATCAAAGGAAATTATATTATGTTTTTGTGAAGCTCAAAGAAATGTGTTTTGTATTGTGAAAATACAAAACAGTTTGCTCTCTTCCTGCACAGCTTGCCATATTTTTTTTTGTTGTTGTTTGTTTGTTTTTAATAAAGTTAAGACTTAAAACCAGCATGTTTTCTGGAACATTGTTATTTTACTAGCTACAGATTAAATAAATCAAGAAATACTTATCTCAGGTGCCTTTTTCACTTGGATTCCGGCAAAGTTAAGAAGTACAGTGATTCACAATCTGATTTATTTGTATAGCAGCATCCCAGTTGGAAATCTCAAATATTTGTAAATTACTTTGATAGTGAAGTAAGTAAAAATAAGTCTGTCTGAACCTCATCAATTTCAAGAGCTTGGTTAGGAAGGAAGAAAGATGAGAGATAGTTAAGTTTTGAATTTTAAAAACTAAAATCTCATCTATGAGTCTTTGCCAAAGCAAAACCAAATCTTCTTGTGTGTGTCCCAATTCTCATTCAATAGCAAAACCAAAACTAAAAACTTTGCTAACTAGGTGTCTTTTGTAGGTTGGAGAATAGTAAGATTGAGGGGGTTTTGTATCTATCATTACTGTGACTATTCCATGTGCTGTTAATGGTCTCAGTAATCTAAATTCCCTACACCTCCTTAACCAAAATGCCAGACAGTGCTTAAAAAACATAAATTCCTTCCTTGATGGAAAGAGAAAATCAGTCGTTGCTGAGCCATGCCTCATTTTCCTACAGTCCTACCTGCAAACCTGTTCTTACTAATCAAGCAAGAGAGACTTGTGTCTCAGCATGTTTAGATTTTGGCAGTGATGGAAATCCTTCGATCCTTCATGTGCTACTGGGGGATTTTTATCAGCATCTCTCTACTGTAGCTGATGGCTTGGTTGGTGTTCACAGAAAACTCACAGATACGGAAGAGACACCGAAGCAGAAAAAGTTTGCTTTTGGCCAGCTTGGGATGCTGTTGTAATTATGTATTGCTGTAATTAATCCAACGTCATCTGCTGCAGAATCTGACCCAAGCAAGAAGAGTCACTGCCCAGTGTGGCAAATTAATTGCAGACTATAGCAGATTATATAGGAGCTTCCTGATGTTTCTCGGTGCTTGCAGAGAGTGGGACACAGCATGGTCATTCCTACTCCAGCCCCAGAGAGCCCCCTATGCAGTGGGAGACCCCAAGAAATGTGAATCACAGCCTTTTTGTGGCAGGTTTAGAAGAGATGGGTTTGGCATCTAAGGCACCTGAGGGCCCCGTGATAACTAATCTGCCATTCAGCTCTTAAAGAGCCTTCAGCATAACATGGGGAGACTCTGGGGGAGTCATGACTCTAAAACTGGAACAGGGAAAAATGATGTAAAGCCAGTGACCACAGGCTGAAATGAAAGCAAACTTGAACTTTTCATGCGCTTGTGTGCCTGAAGTATTTTTAACCTTCTTTGCATTCTTTTAGTGAAATACTAGTTTGTCCTCCGATTGTAAGTATCCTTCAAACAGATAAAATCAAACCATGCTCTTGATTCAAGGATATATGAACTGAGGGTAACTTGTCACATAGTGCAAATGGTGGACATGCATTGAGGATTTCTGGTGTGCTTATGGAGCAGAATTCAGCAGCAAAATATTATCATTATGTTAGGCAATGATACAGACCTCCAAGACAACTGCTGCTCATTACCTCTGTCTTACTGAATTCAGGGGGAAAGCTTTGTTAAAGCACCCTTTAGAGGTGGCACAAGTCCTGTCATGCACATTTTGTATTGTTCTTTGAAACAGGAGACCCAGAGCTATGGCACATGGCTGAGACCTCTAAATTTACTTAAAGATGCAGGCAGAAACAGTTCTTGAAACATGTTTGAGAACAAAAATAGGTCAAGACAAATGTTTTGCCTTTGGGTTTTCCATTAATCATTTGGTTGCATACGTTTAATATTATAAACCTGATTTTATTCCATAAAATTACACCTTCTGGGTTATGTTCTGCTTTTGCATATAACATTCTCAGCTTCTATTAACATACTTTAGGTTTGGAGGGCTCAACTTGGCCATACAGACCACTGACATTTACACACAGTTGATTTCGAGGTGATCGTGAAGTAGGCCTGATGCACACAAGGATTCCTCTGATTTAAGGCATGCTTAAATGCCTTGCGGAAGATTTTATTTCTGGTTAGGAACATACAGCATATTTTTAAATAGAATGGATAGCTTCTCACTGAGGTGACCTTAAAGACAAAACCTCCTGCACTTTGTTGCACAAGGTAAGTTCGGACTCTTCATGTGGAACATGTTTTCTTAGTTGCTCTCTGTGTGCCCCCAGGATTTATGACCTGATTACTACACTAGATCTACACCTATGAATTTTAAAGTGCATCATATTGTTCAATATTCTCATATTCTTACATCACTCAAAGACTGCAGCCATGGAAGTGTCTCCTTAGGCAGGGCTTAACTGCCTGTGGGGTTGGGTTGCTTTATTATTTTCTTTTCAGGAGGATTTTATAAGTCCATTGGAGCAAACTGTAGGATTTGTGCAAGAATATTAATGGATCTTTTGCCTTTGAGTTGTTTTCAGCAAATACGGTACCTGTTCACGGCAGACCAAGAGCAGTGCTTTCCTAGTGCCTGCTTCCAGGGGAATTGAACAGTTTTGAAAGGGCTCTTAATTCTTTATGAGTTCAGGGCTGACTAAATGCCATCAACAGTTACAGCAGCTGCTAGTGTAGCCTACAGAACCTACAGATAACCTTTTCTGCAAAAGAGGAGGCTTACAGCAGGTCAAATGGACTGAATAGGGAGGGCTTGAATGTTTCTGGTTCTCTGGAGGGAATAGTCCGGACTTCACCCTTAAGCACAGGTGGTTTAAGGAAGAGTGGTTTGTGATGCCTCCTTTGGAAGCAGCACCCCACCCTCACCACCTTCAAGTGGGGAATGGCTGTAGCAGTTTTCACCCTGCCATCCAGTGAGACCAGGGACCCTTTCCCTGTCACACATTTCAAGGCACACTGGTCATAAGACAAAACTGAAGGATCCCATCCCTCTGTATGCATGTCTGCCCCTTCAGTCTTTTGAGTTAGGTGATAGGAGATGCTTCTGGTGCCTTTCACATGCCCTGATATATGTCCAGAATGTGTCAGGTGTAAGAATATAATGAGAAGAGGAAAGACCAGCTGATTAAGATGTGCAGCTTACTGTTTGTTGGTCACAAGAGGATCACATCCTGCCACATAACTGCCACATCACAAAAATATAGATGTCCTTTGTTGTAGGAGCAAATATGTATTTCCTTTGCATACCAAAGCACATGCTTTGTGGTGGATACTGTTCTGGGCTGGTAAGTGATGGGGGCTCAGGGCCAGCTGAGGCTAAAGGTTACATTTTGCATGTTTGCATGGTGCATAGGTGCACTGCAGCTGCATCCCACACAGAACCCTGGAGAATGTGTGTTAACACCACGCCATGTGTCTACCAACAGTAAAGGTTCACACAGGACAAGCAGAAACACCAGAGACACATATCTTTGGTTCAAATGGCCTTTGTAGAAGTGGGTTTTGGTTGGTCATTGCTTTGAGGGAATGAGGAACTATTACGGGAGGAATTGTTGGAAATTTAGAGGAGCTTTTAAAGCGAAGAGGATTTGGGCTATAGTATTTCACTGGAGAATTTTTCAGTGTGTGAGAAGCAGCATAAAATAGTTAAAGTGCTAACAGGGTCGAAGAGGACACAAAAAGAACTACCCCAACTCAGATTCAAGATAAGATAATAGCTTAAGCAGTGCAAGAAACATCTAGCTATATATATGTCATCTCTGTCAAGCAGATTCAGTCATCTAAAAGGAGACCTGATGGGCTGGTGGGGACAGTGCTTTTTACAGGCTAGGGATGGTACACTGGGCATCCTCTGGATGCTTTTTCCAGAAAGATGTGTACTGGAATAGACTCCAGGTGCACTGGACAGCTCTATGAAGAGGCCAACTTGCTGGCAGTGCTCCATCCAAAAAGAAGTGAGCTGAAGCTAGGTAACACCAGGTTAAACATAGGTTTTCCATATTCAGAGTTTACTTTTTAGCTCATCTTCCTGTATCTTGTGAAGATCAGACAGGCAAGAACAATGCTGCCAATCAGACACTGAAATACTACAAACTGTAAAAATACTTCCAGTTGTCAGAGGGCTCAATCAATGAAGAAGTGGAAGGTTCTCTAGATGGCTTGATGCAACCTTTTAATCCTTTGGAATTTTTCTTCCATGAGCATCTTTAGCTTTCTTTTCATTGTCTGTGTGTATATATATATTTTTTTTTTCTGTAGTGTATGTAACTCTGGATGAAGATAAGTGAAACAAAACAAGAAAAAGCCTATCAAAATTATCAGGCTTTTAATTCATGCAGGATGGCCTTCTCCAGAGAAGTTTTCAGACAAGGCAGCCAGATCACAGCCAGCCTTTCAGCCTTTGTTCTCTTTTTGCATTTGAAGACTGTGATTCATTTACAGATTTACAAAAGCACTTTTCCAGTGAAAATAATTGCACAGAAAATCAGGGAGCAAATGCTTTCCTTATCTCATCATCCTACAGGAAGGAGCTATTTACAACATCTGCATATCAGCTAATACAAGTAGCAGCTGAGCTTCTGGTCAGGAGAGGAGGATGTGCCCCTTGTTGGGCCAGATTTAAAAGTGCATTTGAAGATAGTTCACCTCTCTCCAGGTAAAGTATTTGAATGTAAGTCTACCAGAAGAAATAATAAAATCACTTACTGAAGATGCGTAAATAACAGCATGGAACTTTCAGAGACTCCTTGATTACCTGTGCCTTGTTGAAAGGACTTTGAAAGAAAGGGAGACATTTTGAGGGAGAGAGATCAGTCCATCCTTGTGAATGTTCTTCTGAGACTTAAATATTTAGACCATTCCTGTCTCCCCCTATTCACTGTGAGGTGGTGCTGTGCTTCAGTCCCTCACTTCTGCTGCCTTTGCAGTTCCACATGCTGTTATCCTTGAAGCAGACACACCGTCATCAAAGTGAATGGTCTAACGCAGACAGAAGTTGTAAAATGAGCAAGAAGGAAAATAAGGCTAAAGGAAAAGAGTCAGCCAGTTGTTTCATGCCACTGTCAGTTTCATCTCGAAAAAGAGTGGATGAAAACACTTGAACAGGCAGGAAAGATCAGCAGTGCACTTCAAGGACAGGCAGAAGATCTCTCCTGTCACTTTTGGACTTCTTACCTGCTTTTCCTAAGGCAGTGTTGCCAAGATAAGGATTGGAAGTGGGGCAGAGAAAATGAGATTGAGTTTTCTCATATCTAAGTATTATACTGATATGACCCAAGAGAAGTGAGAAGGAAACCAAATGAGGAAATATTCTCCTACCACATCTGTGAGTTTGTGAGAAAGCGTGAACCTTGTTATTTAGGCTTGGTAACTGATTGAAAATCCTAACTATGTCTGGTAATATGCATGTTTTTTTCTGTAGAGTCATGTCATTTTAGTCGTACTGTTCTGGGTCTTCAAAGTAAGAAGTCTCAAGAAGATCCATCCTTTTCCTAGATTTTGTGCTGTGCTTATGAATGAGCTTAATATAAACAAAGTCACAAGTATCTGTGCGGTTGCTCTTTTAAGTAAGAACTTTTTTCTAATAACATTACTTCATGTAATTTTTCAAGAATGTTTCCTTCTGTTTTCATACCAGTTATTCCACAGAGTACATACTTTTTAAAACAAAAAACAACATATGCTTTTTCCTTAAAAGCACATGAAAAATGTCCTTTTTGAGTAATGTAACTAATGTATGCCTATTGAATTGTTTTAATGGCGCGTAGGGAATCATAGAGGATGCCAAAGGTAAAATGCAGCATGACAGCAGAGAACAGTAGAACATTCATCAGTAAGGACAGCCCTTGTGTGAAATACCATTGCTTTTTAATTAACCTATTGAAATATCTTAATCACACTTTAAAAATATTTCTCCACTTTCTCTTGATCTTGGAGACGGTCACACAGGTCAGTCGAACGCCTGTGGATCAAATGATGGCTCACATTGGGGATGCTTTGGGAAAAATTTAGCTCAGTTTAGCATGAGGATGTGGTGTGGGGACGAAGGACAAACCTAGACAGCAAACCATGTGTCTGTGCTGCTGTTTAACATGGATGGACCTTTGTCCTGACTTTTAACATTAGCAGACAAGCATCCCCCATGACTTGACCTCTGAAAGGATGTAGGCAAGGGGAGACAGCACTGCGGCTTGGATCCACTCCTGCATTTTCTTACAGATCTTCAGGCATGACTTTTAGAATCTTGCTTCAGGTATTCATTTCATGTGGAAAAAACACAGCGTGGATGTGCCCCAGGAGTGCCATAGATGCTCAGGAATTCATATTGCCTTTGCCTGCTTCTCCTGTATAATATGCAGTGAGGGTTTAGCAAAAATGCTTAACATCTCAGCAGTGCCTTTGCTTTGTGCCCACTGAATTCAGGTGAAGTTCTGCACCCAATTTCAACGAGATAAACTGTGACTCATTGATTAGGCAAAACTGACCGAGATTGGTGCTTTTGAAAAGAATTGTTCTTATAGTACTTCTAAGATTTAGCAGACAGCATCCCTTACGTCTGACAGGGAGATCTCTGCCTAAGTAGTAAGAAAAGGCCAGTGAAATTGGAGAGATTAACAGTCGTGATAGGGAGATCATCAAAGAATGAGAACGATGGGGAGGGGCTGACAGGCTATCAGCCGGCTTGGCTGGGAGTCCTGGGACGCAGCATTTCGTATTTCTCCCTCAAATGGGTCTCTGTCACATCAGATACACCCAGACATTCCTGCTTAAGCTGGGACAAATCCCTGTGCTTGCTCACAATGTAGCTTGCCTTCCAGCACCTCCAGTTGCTGTCTGTAAACACAGGACAGAGTCCCACACCTTCATGCAGTGCAAACAACCAGTCCTCCCCTTGTTAGAACATTTCTTCGATGATTGTCCTTTAGAGTAAAATAGAATAGCTTTCCTTTTGACTCACCAACAGACCTGCTTATGCTCAAGATGGAGTGATAATACTCTTTATCATTCCATTGTGAGAATGTGCGATGGAAGTGCTGCCCACGTCCTTCATCCTGATAAGCAAGTTGTGAAAAGTTAACAACGATGTGGTAAGCAGGAGGAATTGGAGGACTTATGTGTCCATACATTACAATTTGAAGTAGCTACTGCCTCTCCTAAACAGGTGGCTGAGATGCTTGTAAAGCATTTCACAGGAGTCCCTGCCCTTTGTAGCATGATGCCCCAAGGCCATCCTTAACCACAGAGCAGCTGCACAAGAGACTGTCATTATTTATGTACAGCTCATTAGCCACCGTACAGAAAAGGATATGATCAAAACATATCCTGCCCCACTCTCCCCAATGAATGCACCATCTTAAAGGCTTTGTCTGCTGAGCCTGCTCTGTCTGTGAACACCATGTCCTCCTTGTTCCAGTCACTTGGGCAGTGCACCATCTCTCTCTGTGTGGATGTGCATCAGCTCACTTGAGTCTCTTGAGCCCTTTCCACACTCAGGCATCCACAGAGAACCATGATACTCCAAAATGTCTGTCAGAAAAACTTATAAAACTCACGAATAGGTACAGTTCAGCCAAAAAAAAAAAAACCATGAAGTGGAAGATGTTCCCCATTTTCTGTTAGGTTTTAACTTTAACTGCACAATGGCAAATGTTTCTCTCCAGTTGTCTGGTGTTCTTTAATACCTTAGTGACAACTACACACCAAATAAATTTGGTGACAAAACTGAATGTTATGAATGCTGTATCTTAATTAGTCATCTTGCTCCCTGTTTTCCTGCTTGTACACTTTTACAATCTTAGCATCAGCCTTATCTCTAAAGGGAAGTTGCTGTGCCTGTTCCCTTTTGACTCTTACACATCTGTGATACTTCCTTCAGTTTAAGCTTCCTCCCTCTGCTTCTGTTCTTTAACTGGGGCCTCCAGAGGGATACAGAGAAAGGTGTCACCACCACATCCACAGCATCACAGACCCTTGAAATTGTTCTGCCATGGAGTGAGATATTAACCTAAAAGAAAGCCATTTTCGAGGAGCCGTTCTTGCAACCTTTCTTCCCAGGAAGATTTCCATGCTTAACCTACTGGAAATAACGTAAGTTAGGTTCAATGACAGCCATGGAGAAGTGCTCCAAAAGAAGTTCAAACAGTGACTTTGTTTCATGTACTTCCAATTCTTGCTTTTTCTCATCAGCACCATTTGAAGGCAGACATGTTACTGCCTACTGTAATAGAAAAGTGTTTCAATTAACTACACAAAGAAGCCTTGCACTAACCTTAAATTTCCTTTGCTGCACTTGATTAAAAAAATACAGGAGTAGAAGCACCGTTAAAAACAAGCCACAACTGTTAACGAATAAATACAGGTGGAAGCACAAATACAGTTTGGGCAAGATCTCTGTCTGAGGTTTTTAGCTCGAAAAATGGGGCTGGATGGTCCCTCAGAAAGGGGGCTGTTTCCTAAAACAGGGGAGAAGCCATTGAAGAAACATCAAAAGCTGGGAAATAGCACTTAAGAACATGGTTTAGTGGTGCGCTTGGCAGTGATGGGTTAATGATTGGACTCAATGGTCTTAGTGGTGTTTTCCAACCTAAATGGTTCTGTGGTCTCAGAGAGAAAATATAGTGGCAGTCAGGTGATGTCTCTAAAGATGCAGGTGATTCCCTTCTGCTTGCTGTCCTGTTCACAGGCTGGCATGGGTAGCCTGACTTAGGTGTTAGACCTCATTTCAGAGGATCTCCTTCCACCAGAGAACTGTTAAGCAATAAAAACGTTTCATTTCTCCCAGGCCACATGTGCAGCACCACTAACAAGACGTGCTTCATATGGAGAATACCTTGCTGGAAGCAGTGTATAGGGAGTGTGGAGGGAAGCCGGTGACTTCCAGGCAGGGAACAGCAGTGGGTGGGAAAAGAGGGTGTGGAAGTGTTGCTGTGCCTTCAGGATGGCCTTTGGGTGGGCTTGGCACACCTCCGTGCCGGGCTATCCGTGCGTTCCACCCAGTGCTCTGGAACAGTGCCCATGGAGCTCTGCGGGTGAGAAGGGCCCGTCCGACGAACCCCGTGGAGGGAGAGGCTTTCTCCCTCCGAGGTCGCTCTGCCCTGTCTGGGCTTGCAGGGTCTGGCTCGGGCACCACCGGAGTCAGAGCCCGGTGTGCAGGCTTTACAGGAGTACGAATTTGCACATACCTCCACAAAGCTCATTCACATAGGTGGTGTAGAAATGAAAGCGTGCCCCCCAAGCTGGGTCTGTCCCAGCAGATGGGTCTGGAAGCACCCGAGAGACCAATTTCGCAAGAGAAATTTCTAGGTGGAGTTACATGCCGAGAAACTTGTTCAGGCTGCTACATTTATCTTGTTTAGATGGTATTTTGTTTGGTGGTGCTCCTTAGAAACTAAATGTCTGCTTCCTTTCTGGCTTAACAAGGCACTCTTAAACAATGCTAATAGAAAGCGTCAGGGTTTCCTTTTAAATGTTGCTTTTGACTCTTAAGAGGTGGGCTGCCACTCACAGCCAGCACCGTGGCTGGTTGCATCCATAGGTGCTGCAGTTAGTCAAACATCTGTTTCTACACAGCTTTGACTCTCACCTGTCCTTGGCTATTGTTTGCAAATTACACGAGGTAGCAATGTTGGTGTTTTGCTTTCCCTGACAACGATGGGAGCACGCAGCACCCTCACCTTCTGCAGGAGGGCAGAAGTGTCTCTGATATGGATTGAAGGCATCTATGAGCAACTCACGAAACTGCAGTGCTGTATTTAAGATTAAGGAAGAGAGATCAGTGAATTGACTTTTTTCTGCTTTGTAACCTTTCAAGTGAAAACTAGATTAAGGAACTTGTATGTACCTCTGTCGCACGCGGACACGAAGGAACACACAGACACCAGCTCTGAAAGAGAGAGAAATGAGCCCAAGCCCCCTCTTAGGGGGAGGCTTCTTTATTTTTATACACTTTCAGAAAACTTCACTGATTGGAAAATGACAATTACCACCCTTCAACCACATAGGCCAAAGGAGACATCAATCAAGTTTCTCCGCCTTAGGAGAAGGAATGAAAACATCTTGGCCGGTTAGACATAACATGGCTTATGTTTACAGAAAGTGTGTGAGAACTTTTAGCTACAGAATTAAAAACATTGAAAAACTGTGAACAGCAAGGCAACATACCTCATGCTTTATCTGTGCTCAGTGATTATTGCGTTAGCTACCAGATTTTAAAATGCATGTGTTCGGTTTCGAATGAGTGTAGCTGAATGATCAGCTGCAGGTCTCTTGACTTTCATTGATTGATACTTCAGCATTTGTTTATTCTTGCACCTTAGAAAATACCTTGAAGTGAAATGTAGCTGTTATCTAAGGACAAGGGTTATCTCCATATACAGCACCATCAAGTTTGGATCTTATCGGAATGTAGGTGGTTGTCTGTGAAAGATAGGTAAGATCAGTCTCTCTGTGTAAGTGGCTCTAACCTAGCACATCTTCATTCTATTTGTGTTACACCCCTCACTGTGAATGGCAGCTGCAAGTCTGCAAACAGCGTCATTCCTCGGCCCAAAAATGTTGAATGGACAGAAGCAGTATCTTGAACTGAATCTGGGGTTTTAGACTCATTTTTCAGCATCTCTCTTCACATGTGCTCTGAAGACATTTCAAGACATAACAGACCTCTATGAAAGGCACAGCTGGTCTCAGTGTCTTGAGCCAAACGAGCATTTGTGGCTGTGTAATGCACAGCCGCTCCTCCCAGCCACACAGCTCACCCAGCCAGACGGACGGAGGAGCTGGTGCAATAGCCATGGGGCTACGAATTCAATACTGGTAGCAGGTATTTTGGTTTAGTGCACGGTGAGTAATCAGTGTGGGCAAAAAAGCAGCGTGTAACAAGTGATTCCAGAGAGGCATCACAGTATGGCTTTAGTCAGGGAATTAGTCCCACTACTGGGTTTCTAGGCACTTGCAAATGACTGGAGAGCTTTCATCCTTGAAAATGCTCCACATCTTAAGTGAGATTCTTGCACAATAGCAGCCTTTATCCATCCTGGCAGTGACAAGGTGACATTTTGTGTAAGCAACATGAAGTTATTGTTAACAGTGCACCAGAAACCCACTTGTGGGTCCACATGGCAGGAATATATCTCCTTGTGCACCAATACAGGCATACACAGACACAGACACAGACACAGACACAGACACACACACACACACACACACACACACACACACGTCTCTGTGTGTGTTTGTGAGCACTCAAAGACATCTGCATGTGCACCAAAGCAGCCTTCTGCTCTCCCCTCCCCCTCAAAGGTTATTTCCCCTAATTGTGCCCTGCAGCAGCGACATCTGGCATGAGAGAAAGCTGGGACAAGCTCGGCCTCTGCCTGATCTGGGCAGACACTCGTTAAGCACGATTAACACCAGGAAGGGAAAACTTCAGTTGTCATGAAGAAAACTCAGTGTGTGGCAGTTGGGAGTACTGGAAGTGGGTGAAATTAGTGTGACAGTCCCACAGCGTCTGCCAGCAGATGGGAGCGGGGGTCTCTGCACAGATGTCCATACTTACAGTCAGAGAAAGCCTTTTAGTAGAAAGCTTTCAGTGTAAGAAGAGTACAAGAGGCAGTGCAGTAACTTTTCATAGCTTATATATAAATGTTGCTTTATTATAACTAATTAATTAACAGAAAATGAGGGGATTTGTACAAACCCGGTACAAAATTTAACCGTTTTTAAAGGGATTGTGCTAAAAGGAAGAAGAAAAGAAGCATTGCTTAGAGAATTAAGAGGAAAAAAATGTGCCCTGGGGCAGTTGACTGCTTTGCACATGATGGGAGGCTGTTGTAGCTGTTGAGATTGAAAATGGGACAAGACTTTGTGAACTGACAGGAAATGAAGGAATGACAAGGGCAGGCTAAGGTAATGCTGAGCATTCATCAAAACTCTACATAAAATACCCGGCACACCTGGAGGGATATTTGACCAAGGTAAATAGAATATTTATTAATTGAAATGACAAGTAAGAATTTGACACAGCTGGAATTATATTGGGTGTTTCTCGTGCTGCTTTTTACTTTTGTGAAAACCAAATTACCAGGATCGTGGTGTTGTCATTGTATCTCTTCTTCCTGAGATGTATTTTGATACGCAGCCTTGTCATGGGGTGAATTCATGGATCTTCGTTCTTCATCCACCAGTGGTTCTGCAGCGATCTTTATTGGAGGATACAGTGCCTGAATACGTCCTTTGGAATCACACTTTGTCTTCCAAAGACCTGAGCAGGGCACAGACCATTAGCTGTGAGTGTTCACTGCTAGAAGGACAGAACACAGGCAGTAAAAGACACAGTTTTGCAATAAAATAGAAGATCAAAACAAGGTGGGAAGAAGCCTTGAATGACTTAGGAGGGCTGAAGCTAATACATTGCAAGTTCCTAAGATTTTTGGATTGAGTGGAGCTGGTCCCCACACACCAGACTTACTCAAGTTGCATTTAGAAACTGTATTTTTTGTAGAAGGATGCAACATCTACCTACTCCAAGGGAAATCAGATGAGTTTCACGCTAATGTTTCAACTGGCAGTTTTTTCTCCAATGATTTTGTCATGCAACACCTTATTTGGCACACATGTGTATGGTATTACCCCTATTCCTAAGGAAAAAAGAAAGTGTAACATAAAAGACGTGATAAAACCATGCCATATAGCTGGTGAACTCTCTCAGACAAGCTGGTAAACAGGAACATCTTCATGTGGCTGGAGCTCCTGGGGACTTTCTAGCTGGGACTGTTTCTTTCAGTTTTCACTCTTTCCGTTGTAGTGCAAAAGTCAATGCATGAGAGACCTAGATACAGGCTTTATGAGAAGTTTTAGGAGGGAGGCTGAGACTCACGTGAGCAAAAAGCAGTTTTCCTCCAGACCCAGTTTCGCAGCCGTAGCTGCAAAGAGTTTGTGCCAATGGGTGCTGTTCTGAAGCACCGAGATCCGTGTGCCCATGCAGGGGTAACCTCTGTTAAACCTTCACAAGGCTGTGCAGCCCCAAAATCAGCAGGGCAGAGGGCCGCTGAATGCCTGCAGATAGTGCCAGCAATGCCCCAGCCATGCTCAGGCGTGCAGAAGAGGTGCTGGCAGAGGAGCTGGGGCACAGCAGGGAATGGGGTGCGAGGAGGGATGGAGCTGGTAGGGGGCCAGGAGGTGGCAGGTGCTGGTGCTGGTAGCAGGGCAAGGGGTATGATGTGCAATTCAGAGAGGCTTGGATCCATATTTCTGAGAACTGTTTGTTGCATTCTGCAATTGCTTGTGTCAGGGCAGTGCCATGAAACTGACAGTCTGAGAGGTGACCGATTTTGTGGCTGTGGTGGTACTGACTGCAGTTAGAGCATGGCGCGAAGGGAGAAGGGATTTTCTCCCCCAGTTCCCCACTGAGTTGCTGAAACTTTCTCTCTTGTAAACAAGGTGGTTGTGTGAGCATCCTCAGTTTTGTTTTTCCCTTCTGATGCCATTTCATGCAAAGGAAATGAGCTGCAAGTGTTTAGCTTGGCACTGTAACTTTGGTAATCGTATCCAGGGCATAGAGTGGCATGGGCTGGTGCTTAATCATTCACTCATTAGCTCAGTGTTGGCTGAGCTTGGAAGACAATTAGAGGGTAAGAAATTGTGTCGGGCCGTCTGAGAGGAGCAGGTGTAAGACAGTCCATGAAGGACGACATACTTTCTGTGTTTCTTGGTGCACTGACTCATTGCCGTTTCAGCATAGCTGTTGCTGCTGCTACCAGTTTTGGAGAAAACGTCTGTATTTGAAATGCCCATCTGCTTGCAGCTATTGTCATCTTTTAATCAGTGTAATCTTGTCAGATGAGAGTGGTTGGTACAACTGTGAGCATCTCCTGCACTGCCTCTGACTGCCAGCACCTCCTGTACCATGCACCCGTTTTTGCCCATATGCTTTCTGTATAAATACCTTCCTTATATACCCAGGTGTTTCCCTGAGGGGTGAGTTTACTTATGTGGCAATACGAAGAGGATTTCTTCCCTCTTTGGCTGTGATTACCTGCCAGTCAGGGCATTTCCATAAAGGATAGGGGCATGGCTTTACACTGCAGTGGTCACACAGGGGGCTGCATGGACGGCCAAGAGATGAAAGCCTGACATACAATTTGAGATTAAAGGAGCTTTACTTGTTTAGTCTAGAAAATTGCGGACTGGGATATATCAAAAGTTTATATATGTGTCAGGGACGGAAACAACAAGAAGGGCAGTAGGTTACTAAATCAAATGGTCAGTACTGGAAAAAGAACAGAGATGAACTAGATATTAGTAGATGTAGATTAGAAACTAGAAGCCAGCCCTTGAGGATCAAGACTAACACTGCCATGGCAACGCTGGGGACAGATTTTCTTAGTTTTTTTAAAGACAGAGTTTGAGTAATTCCATGAAGATGATAAACTGTCATGCTTTCTTGCCAGAAAAGGTGATGAGACCAGATGACACAGGAAATCTTGTTTCCTTCTTCTCTCGGTTCATTTCATAACATACATTTGTTAAAGTTCCTGGAGCAGTTTTGCAGTGGGGTCTGAGATATCGCAAATGGAAAGCACATTTGTGAATTTGAACTGCACACAAATACTGCTTCAAATTGTGAGCTGAACAAATTTCACAGGATTAGGAGGGGGAATGCTGAGCTCGTGGCTCACTAGGTGACCACACAAGGTAAATGATGGTTAGGATACTGTGGTGTCAATTTATGCTGCGCAATGTGTGTGTTTGTTCAGTTGGAATCTGAATTTAGGCAGATACGAATCACTCTTTCCTTTCTTTTTACTGAGATTACTCTTCAGCCATATCATTAGACAGACAAGCAAACCCGGCATGGCCAGGGCAGAGGTGAGCAGGATAGCAGCAGCTGCTTTGGCCTGGCTTGCACTGCCGTGTGACTGTGGCTGCCTGCTCTCCTTGTGTCAGTATCAAAACCACAGTGCCAGCATCTTTCAAGTGAGGTTGGGCTAATGAAAAGCCTGTTTTTACGTGGTGAGTTACACATGATCCCAACAGTTGTCATCTAAGTGCTTGTGATATTTTCTGCTAAACCGCAAAAGGTTGCAGTTCCATGATTAGTGCATAATTCCTTGTGTAGACAGCCCAGGGACACACTTGGCATATTACCTAGACAGGGACACCCTAGCAAAGCTGAAAAGGAGGACTGTTAGGCAGTCACTCAGTATTTTCCAGGACAGACTGTGTACATAAATCCTACTCAATCTTCTGTTCCTGTTGTTCCTTTTACACTGTGTGTCTCAGAGTTACGATGCTCTCTCTCTCTTTCCCCCGACAGCAGTTCCAGTGAAGATTTTAAGGGAGTTTCCTCTTCTCCTAATAGTTTCAGGATTTTTGTCATCTTTCCCACTTGTAAAAATGTTTGGCTTTTGGTCTTTCAGAGGTTAAAAGGTGGTCAAGCAGTAGTTGTATCTGTTTTGAAAAGAGTATGAGTGAGAATTCAGGATTTCCTGCTTAGGGAGAGCCGTGCGAATACCAGTGAATGAGCCCAGTCTAAAGCTTGCCAGATACCCACTCAAATTCCTTGTGTTGTGAGCCATGCCTTAGCAGCTAGACTAGAGAACCTAGACCTAAACTAGGGGTTGCATAATGTCTTCTTCCTGTGTTTTTGGTGGCAGGATTTGTTTCACAACATGCTGGGAAGCTGTTCATAAATCTTCACCAAGCCAAGTAATTTTCTGTATGGTGTGAAAATGTCATTGATCATGCCTCAATATCATCCCTAGTTGTTTGCAGTGATATCATACCTAGTTGTTTGCAGTTCACAGATTGGTGTGTTGCAGGGAAGTTTTGCAATCAGCAACTGTTAAGATCTTAGCCTTCATGATCTCATGCATTCCTTCTGAAAAATGCAGTCAAGAGTCACATTCATGTATAGCTGCAGAGCATTTGGACAAAATACCTTTTTCTTACACCCTTTCTTACTGCTTTTCCTTTCAAGCAGGAGGTAGAAAATTGTGCTGCTCAAGTTCCTTCTGTTTATCTGAATTAATCTTTCTAGGCAGTTAGTCCAGCCCATGGTCACCTAGTTAGTATTACTTGTTTTCACTTTAAAATATTCTAAAAAAAGTCTTTTTCTTGTGATGAAACAGATTTTTCGAAGTATTGAGAAAAGTATTTAGTACTGGGCATTTAGTACACTTCTTGTGTATGCTCTTAATGAAATAGTCCTTATGTTATTACTCCTTGGACCACCTAGTACTAGCTGATGGCCTAATCACTACACATTCTTGTTTTCCCAGAGATGGCACTTTTTTTGTAAGGAAGACATTGGACATTGAATAATAGTAGCAGTGTTGTATCCACAGAGGTTTACCAGAAAACAGTGGAGATGGGTTTTATAGGAAGAAGCAATTTATTAGACTGACTGAAAAAAACCCAAAAAACCAAAAAAAAACCCCAGTGGTGGTTTGGGCTCAGCACCCAATCATTAGCACACCTGCTTAATAACTTGACTTTCTTCCACAAAGCAACAGGATGTTTTCTAGCTTTGCATGCTCCAGGCTTCACATCCAGGGTCCAGACAAAATGTTGCTGCTTTTTTTCAAGCTTCTCCATCTGCGTATGAAAATTTGCTTAGCCTTTGGGATATATGATTGGAAAAGACAGGCTTCTCATGTTGCTGATACTGTGTGTTTTGGTGTACTGTCTGACATCCTGCATATATTGTCTGATGATAAAGATAACTTTGAATCTGATCTTTTGTGTCACATATAAGATGGGGATTATGAAATGTTGTGCAACAGAAGAGGTAAGATGGACAAAATGATAAATTTAATTCAGGAGATTTAGAGACTGGCTGCTTAAAAATTTCTACCTTACTCCTTTCCAGCCTGGAGGCAGGAATGGAAAATGAGGTTTTTATACCTGTAGGAGGATTCTTGCCATAGGAAGGGAAGAGCAGCAGTACAGCAGTACAGAATAGTAGTAGTAAAAATAACAATAAAAACCCAACAATACTAGAAATGCCTGTCACTCTTTCCTGAGGAGCTCACCAGGCTGAATTCTTGGACTTTCTTGTTCAGTTCTGCAGTTCTTGTTTTTGCAATAAAGTGCTCATGACATTCAGTAGTTAGAGATGGAGACTAGGCAGGATTAGACTCCCAAGTAGTTTTGCCCAAACTTCAGATCATCAAACCATGTATTTTGCAATTGTCAAACCTTGTGGTTATTTAAAGTCTTTGAGTGCTCATGGCTGAGACCAAGAGAGCCTCTGGCTCCTGTGTGGCAGTGTCCTTTACCAGCCAGGCTACGTTCTGTACCACAGGTACGAATCGTTCCCTACCTTTTGTAAGGGAATTAAGGGCACAGTGATGCCTTATTCCTCACACCACTTCTGTGTTTGCACATGCATATAGCATGGACAAAACCAAAGGCATTTCAGGGAATTTCGAATTCCTCTCTGCCAAATGTCAGAAGTGGTGAGCAGAGGAAGGGCTGTGGAGGTCTTCCTCACACTTCTGGGACTGCAATACACTCTACTGCATGAGCCATTGCATTTCAGTGGGGCACTGAGGGACCAGGAAAATGTAATGAACCATTTTAATGGGCACTAAAATGAAAAAAGAAAATTGAAAATTGGGTGCCTTTTCTTCTTGGTTTCTTTGGATACTAGAAGGAAAAAGATACAATATGGATCAGTGTCATTCACTGATGTTATGTTAGAGATGAGTTCTGAAGTCTTCAAAGGAGGAGATAAATTAGCAGGTGTCCTCATAAGCACACTCTTTGCACACAACTCACAAAATATACTATGGACACCTCTCTGATAAAAGACACTGAGATTAAGTGATATTTTCCAAGACGTCAGAGCCTGGGATTGAATTTGGTCTCCTAAATTCCAGTCTAATATTTTAGACACATGCATTTTTCACAGCAGGAGGTTTTATCTCTTTGATGCAATGTCTCATCTTCTTTACTCATGGACAACTTGAAGATAAACAACTTTTCTGGCTTCATCAGCTTGAATAAGTTCTTAAACTTATCCTAAGGCTTTGTATTTATTGGGAAATAAAAGAAGGAGTAGAAGGGCAGCACTAGTAAATCCTGTGCTGTCAGAGTCTCACAGGAAGTTGAATGACCCTTACTCGAGAAACAAAAACCACAGAATGTGGGTGTGATATTTATTGGTACGTGCTTTGCATTCTCCTCCGAGGACCGCTTGCATTTTGCATCGCTGCTGTAAATCCTGCCTACCTTTTCCAAGAAGATTTCAACACTAACTCTTCTGACAACAAGCCACTGGAGAGAAGTGCTGTGAGTGTTAGCATTTTGACTTCCGAGCCCTAGAAAGCTCTCCCCTGGTGTTAATGATTTTTGGTGAAAGGGAAGAATGATGGACTTTCAGACACAGTGGGCATTCATTAGCATGAGCTCTCTGTCAATAGACCCCGCTTGGATGGCACAGTCCCTTTTAGTGTGTTTGTATGCTGTTTCTCTCTGAAGACAAGTCAACAATTGCATTGACTTTCTAATCTTCATATGTGAATGTTTATGGTAACATCAGCAGCTCTGTGATCTCACTTAAGAGTGGCTGTGGGCTGAAGATGTTTTAGTAGTCCTGTTTTTTTTCTAATTTAAAAGAAAAGGGGGAAAGCCTAGAATGAAAGGGGAAAAAACATGGCTTAATTCTGCAGAAAATAAGCAAATTATATTTGTATGGGTGTAAGGTCATAAAAGTTCCGATTATGCATTTTTAATTGTTTACTTGCGTGAATTCTTTCTTCTTAATGCAAAAGATGTAAAAGCAGTTTCAATGTAATGTTCACAGTTAATTAACTGTTCTAAATATGGCTGATATATCACAATATCTTCAGCTAGCTAGTTTCTGAGCCGTTCAAGAGCACTCAGTTGTTCCACTATGAAAATCAAAGATCAGAGGTCTTCTTTTTAAGATGCTTGTTTAATACTCTACATTAAGGCTAAACATTTTGTTGTTAGTCTTTTCCTTAGGATCTCCTAGGTTTCAGGTATTTTTTAGACTTAGTTCACTGTCAAGTCTGCAGAATTGTATCTTAGTACTTAGTTTGATCCATCCTGTATCTATATTCTCGTTTAACTTTGGAGTTTAAATACTGCGGTATTTAGTGTTACATACTGTGGTATAGACTTCATCGTATAGGTAATGAGCAAGAAAAAGCAAGAAAAAGAAGAGAAAAAAAAGAAAGTTATTAAGAAGGTACAAGATGAAGATGCATGCAGACAGGCTTGTTTGTTTGCCACATCATTTGTTTGCAAATCTGGCCATGGGAAGGTTCAAAGGATGTGTAGAATGACGATTTCTCGCCAAAATACACAGTCCTACCCTTCTCCATACTGAAGTAACTCAATGTTACTTCAGCAGAAGGCAACACTTCCTCTATTTTGTGTTTTAACCTAAGTTCTCCTGTAATCCATGTTAGTCCAGACCTCAGGTGTGTTTGTTGTTTGCCAAGTACTTGGTCAAATCAGTACTTTAGTAAGGTCTAGGTGTTTTTCATGGCTGTCTGTCCCTTTACTGTCAAAAAGGTCAAAATATTTATGGGGAGGTACATTTTCTCAGAGAATTTTCCTCACAGAATAGTCGAGTGTGTGCTCCAGTAGGATTTGCAGAACTCTGTTACTACTGCTTTCTGTGCATTGAGCTGAAGGGGGAGCAGTGCTGTGCACAGCCTCAGTTCTTTGGTAGGAGTAGCTATAGAGACAACTCTTGTACAGTTCTTCCTGCATCCCTGTAGTTTATTTGGGTGGCATTGCTGCAGTACCAGTACTGGAGATAAAATACTGAGGTTCACTGAGTCAGATTTGAGTCGATATAAATCTGAAATTACTTCTTCTCCCTCTATCGAAGCTAAAGAAAGAAACCAGGATAATCTAGTTGCTTGATCTGTTTGTATGGACTTGCATCTGTGATGGTTTGTGCGTACAAGCAACTGCCATAAAAGAAAAGCGAACGTGGCAGTGGTGTGTGTACAGCATCCCACTGTTTTCTGGACAGGAGTAGGGTTCACAAGTGCCTTTTTGGTTCATCACTGAAATAACATAAAAGTAGAAAATAACTGAGATTTGCTCTTTTACCAGTTTAATGTCTCTGAGAATAGGCCTTGTTCTCTAACTGAAAAAATGATAATCCATTAAGGAAAATTAAACCACGAGCAAGGCTGCAGTATATCTTATTTGCAATGTTGAAAAGACGTCACTTGGGGATATTTTGGAGGAAACCTTTCAGTCTCATTTAGGGTGGTAATTTTATTTAATGTAGTGACTGTAACACGAGAGTGATCATAGCAGCTTCTGTGTGAATTTATTATTTATTATTATGCCGATTGCCAAGCAGAGGTCAGGATGCTGGAAGCAGGGACAGGACGGAATCCCTCCTGGCAGGAGGAAGAGAGATTTCCTTTCAGTCAGGCTAAAAGGTAATAGCAAAAATAAAGAAGGCAAGGCTACAGATTGTCTCTGATAGCTGCTTCTGGACTTGTGGAGTAGAGTCAAATGCCTGCAGTGGGAACACAAACTCAAGATTTGCAGGAGAAGGAGCGACCCTGCCATGACATGCTGTCCACCATCCTCTCCTCCAAGAGCAGAAGTGGGAGGTTCAAAAGTTGTCATCCTATTTATGTTAATTGAGTTTGAGCTAAGCTCTTCCCGAGGAAAAAAGCCTCTTATTGAATTAGTTATTCAGTTCCTCGGGGTGCAAGTGGAATGGCTGTAACACTGTCTTAGAGTCTGCTCGAGTGGCCCTTGAAGAGTACATCTAAAAGATTTCTCTTCTTTTAAGCATCCCTCAGATGCAAAGCAACCTGGAGACCTGAGAGACTTGTGTGCCTTTTGCTATTTGTCTGTCTTCAAAAGGGGCCAAACATGTTCAGGTACACAGCACCCTGGCAGGTCCTCTGCTTGTCCATGGAGCAGGGTTTGAGGGTAAGAATGATTTATTTTCATCATATTGTTAAACAACCATAATTTGTAATTGTATGAGTGTGCTGTAAAGGGGAGGCAACGTTAGAGCTACTTACACAGAAAATGAAGGATCTGTAGGGATGCGTCTTGTTCATTCCTTCACTGGGTATTTTCAAATTGCTATAACTTGAGGGAACAAGTCAGAAGTTCTGTGAAAACATGTTGTGTATGTTTATATATCTCTGCATTTGTATTCATACATCAAACATACATCACTGTGTACCTCTGTGTAGGAAAATATTCTTAATAATTTTAATTTCCATCCTTAAGACCTTCCATCCTTAAGCTTTTGAAAGGTTTATAGGGATGGATTAATGAATTAAACCTCATAGCAGTCTTAGGAGACACATGTTAAGGTAGGATTGCAGTCTGGGTAAGTTTTTTATTCAAGGTCATGCATCAAGTCAGCAGCAAATAGGAGAATGAAATCCACAACTTCTGATTCTAAGTCACGCTAGTTGCTTAATAATTGTTAGTTGTCTTCTAAATTGGATTTTCGGCAAAACCTTTAGTCTTGAAGATTCGTGAAAGTACAATTAACTGTAGCAGTAGAACAACTGTGGTCAAGATTGGCATCTGAAAAGTGTAACCTTAAATTAATTTGGTTGTCATTGTTTGTACACTTACTCTCACAGTACATGGCAGTATTCTTTTCTGTGAAACCACTCTACTAGTCTCTGATGGCATTTAATATGAAGGAGTTAGTTTGCAATTCAAAAATACCTATTGCATTTCCTCAGCTCTCCTGATTTTATCACAACTCTTGAAATATTTGGTATGGGTTTTCTTTCCGAAAGTGCCAAATGACACAAAACCTATAAATTTTGAAAATAGGTTTATAGCTTCCGAAGTTGCAACAAAGTACAGGAAATTAATGGTTTCTAAATAATGTCGTCTGTCTTTTTCTGTCTCCCTCCTTGAAAGAGGCAAATCAAAATTAAAATGTTATTTGCACCATTTTGTTCTTACAACTAGCAAGACTTGTATCTCACTAGCTTTTATGTTTTTTGAAGATTGATTTTTTTCTATCAGTCTCTCTAGAAAGTGCATACTTAAAAACAGAGTGAGCAAGACCTATGTACACCTATGTTTTCTATACGAGGACAGTTTGAATTTGTTGTTGCTAAGTCCATTTTGACTATTCCCTTTCTAATCCGTTTATCTTAAAGGATCCAACTATACAGATTGTATAGATCACTTATCAGTCATTATGTAATCTTCTTTGGGATGGAGGTGGGATTTTGTGCTGTAAAAAGGGTGGCCCAGGACTTCCAAAGGGCTGGTATTTGTGCAAATTTTCCCACTGGAGCAGGTTCTCAGCTGGCTCTGGGATCTCTTTCAGCAGATACTTTAGTTTCTCAACTATTCCTTACTATATCATAAAAGCTTACTTTTGGATAAATATGAATCTGCAATATATGGCTTGCACAATTAGCAGTTATCTAACCACAGTTTCTGCAGAAGCTTCTCCCTTTCCCCCCTGGTGTCTTAATCAAGCATTACTGAAAAAAAAATACTCAGAAAGTCCATGAAGTGCTTTTTTTGTCCTATTTCTATTTTAACAGACAGCTCCACATTCCTAAATTACAGCATATCTGAGACACTCAGTATATTACCAGAAGCTGTAGATGAAAAGAAAATCTGGCCATGTGTCCAGTGGGTCCCGGAAGGCATGGCATTCTTCATTGAATTCTGTGCTGTACAGAGCTGTTCAAGTACTAGAGCAATGACAATAAATTTTGGATGTTTGTATCCAAATGCATTAAGGTGTCAGAAAGCAGAATGCCAGCTGCCAGCATTGGCTGCAGCTCAGTCTCTGGGCTTCAGCTCAGGGTATTGCCTAAGCCAAAAATTAAATAGGGTGCCTGGGGAACACTCACATCAAATGAAATCAAGTGCCCACTTGCTGTCAAAAAAAGGTTAAAAGATTAAATACATTTACTGCCCTTGCAGTACCATATTGTGGTTGTGATACCAGCTCAGATAGGAATATGTGTGTTTCTGTTCTAATTGAAATTCCTCAGGAGGACGGCCACTTCATTGAAGTAAGTGATACTCTCAGCTTTCTTTCCATGATTGCTTAGTCAAAATCAGCCAGAGATGGCTTCTCCCAAAAAAGTGATACTCCATCTCTGTATGGATGAAGTAATGCCTGCTATGACTGTGCCAGGCTATGAAGTCATAGCTTGCTGTCTGCATACCAGCCATTCATTACAGATGTGCATGGACTACTAGCCAGGATCAAGCTGGGGAGTGTTATGTAGAGCTGTGGTCAGAAAGCCTGAGTTCCACAGGACTTTCTCTGGGTAATGCTGGAATGGTTTAAAACTTCAAATGTGGCAACAATGTGGAAGGTGTCCATAGCCCCCCCATGTACAAATCTGCCTTCTACATGTTTAAAATAAACAGTGCAGTTTAATATAAATGTTTGGATTTGTTACTTATTTGCATTTCTCTATTGCAATGAGTTAATCTAGTCAAGCCAGTGATAAGTTTCACATTACCTTTTGCCTATGCAGGCACTGTTGTACATTAATATTTATTAAATCATATTAATTAGACAGCTGATGGAAGTATACTGTCGACCTTGCTGGAGGAAGGCTGCAGTATTTCTTCTCTCTTAGGCCCAGCCAAAGTCACCATTTAGCATTTCATACTTGGAAGCCTGTCCAACACACCTTTGCATGGGATCAGCGTTGAGGCTTACAGCATGCTTCTGCTAAGTTCACAGCAAAACTCTCCTTTATTTGGACTAGTGCAGGGTTGAGCGTACAAAGATAATGTGACGGTAGTATGAAGGTACTATTTATAGTGATGCCAAAAGTGGAGAAGTTTTGCTGAAACATTATTGCTGGGGGCTTTGGAGTTAGCATAGGTATGATTAGTGAAAAGGCAGGGCCGCCTCTAGTCTCCTGGTACATAGCAGAACTGCTCTAAGACTCATTAGGGGCACATCCAGGCAGTGCAGCAGTGCTGGTAATTTGTTTTAATGAATGCTTCTCATTTAAAAAGCTGTAATTTGTGCAAAACCCTTAGGAAGTAAGGAGGAACTACGGGAACATAAATTCCCTAAAGCAGAGTCACAGTCTTTCCAGGTGTGTGACTAAAGGACATCATAAGCCTTACGAGAAACAAATAAAGGCTGTAAATCATCAGAGTTCTGCAGTTGCTCCATCGGGCTTGGCATTCTGATTTTTACTGAGCTGTTGAGTCTGTATGTTTGCACTAAATTGTTTTGAGTTAGATCAGAAAAAAAATGGAAGTGTCTTAACAGTAAAGGTAGATGTGATCCTTTAATATATAGTTGAAGTGCATTTGGCTGGGCTGGGTGGTGCTTTTCTTTTACACATACATCTGTTAGTTCTAGCATCTCTAGAGTTTCATATTTTATCACATGATGTGGTAAAGGCAGGATTTGGAAGAAATACTCATTATTATTGCCTGCAAATAATACGTTTCTAGCTGGTGGTTCCCGGATTCCAACTACCACGTATTATTAACGATGGAACTGAAAGCCAATAAATTTTCATACTTAACCAAAAGTGTTCTCAGTATGTCTCCAGTGATNAACTCATGGCTGCTTCTCTTCAGGCTAAAGAGCTGATACAACTTCCTGGTATTTTTCAGGCAGGAGAAGCTTGAGCATGGTATCTAACATAACTCCTTAGTCTTATAAAAACCTGTGTTCCCAGACAAATAAATAGCACTGCACAGTGAAAAACAATCCTCTTGTCTTACAACTGAAGTGGTGTTTTCAGACTGGTAATCTCTCTTGATAGCAAGTAAGTACAAAAGCATGCTGCAAGGAGCTGACTTGCACTTAACATAATGCAGTAGCAGGAGATGACTCCAGTTGCATAGACTTGGATCACCTACTGCCCGTCCTCTTCTCAGCATAAAAGGTCCTAGCAAAGAATCTCAGTGTCCTATAAGGTAAACAGAAGAGTGAGCCAGGAATGCCCACCATGGCTGGATGGTACTTGCTTGCACAGAAGTGTTTTTGTCCTCTCTGTACTGCCATTTTTTTTTGTTTGCTTTGAGTGTTGGAAAGTTAGCATTTTGCTGAAGATCAGAGTTAATGTGACTGAAGGAGCATAGAAGAATTTTTAAAGAGTAACCATCTAACTATCTAAAAGAATTTTCAAAGAATTTTTAAAAGTAAAGGAAAGATTCTAGCTTTTTCTGGTAGCAGAGAAAAGCCTGGAAAAAGGTCAGACTCAGTGCTAAGAACTTCAAAACATGAGGAAAATGAAAAGGGCTGTATAGCCATGTTTTTGTGCTGGCAGTTCTTGGCTTCCTGGGACTTTAATAATGACATCGGAGCAAATGGGATTATTTTTATTGCTGTATGATTAGGGAGCTTTAGTTCCATCAAGTGCCAGCAATACCAGTTTGTGCACATTATTACAGTAACCTGGGCCATTTAATCTCTGCTGTTGCTAGTCACACTCCTACACACTACACTTAAACCACTCTTAGGTTGTTTCTGTTCCTACGTGATGCCCTTCTGCCTTTCAAAATTGTTCCCCGTTCTCTTCAACTTCTTTTTCCTTTTTCAGTTTTCAGTCTTTTAGTGCTGACCCCATGGAACACCGGTCTGCTCTGACTGCCCTTTGTTTTTCATGTGACCGGGAGATTGGAGATGGCCAAAGAAAGGAATGAGATACATTGGGGAAAGAAGGAGTGATGATATCACCAAATTCCCCGACCTGTAAACAGAAGCTGTCCAGCAGAAGTGTCTTAATCTGTTTAGAGCTGTCCACCATGTTCACTGTCCTCGTTCAGTGAGAGAGACTTTCAGAGCCCCTTCTCAAGAAAGCTACAACTCTTATGTTTGAGCTGCTGTGTACCTTCACTGCTGTTTTCTGGCAGTAAATTAGAAATTGTAATTATGTGTTCATAAATTTATTCTGGGCCATTTTGGTATAAATTCTAAATAATTAAAACTTCTCTCCACTTCCCATTGGAATGTATTTGCTCATTTTGTGCTGGGAAAACATACATGGGTATAAATACAAAAACATTGAGCTTGTGCTGAAGTCAATCTTTGAATCATAATTCCTGGAAAAAGAACTTGTCCAAGCCATGGCAATCATTGGGGAAAAAAGTTCTTGAGCAAAGTCACAGTAAAATATATCATTAATCATAACCCACCCACATCTAGGCATCGTATCACCAGACACTTCACTGGAGGAAGGAACAGTACTGTTGATATTCATGACTCACTATATTCATGGGTTATAAAGTTAAAAGCATCAGCTGTGATCCCATTATGACTGACACTGTGACACTGACTAGTGGATTTCCCGAAACTGATTTTTGTTTGGATTACAGCTTATCTTTTAGAAAAACATCCAGTTTTGATTCCACATGGCCTATAAGGGAGTATTAATCATAGCCCTTAATAAATTGTTCCCTTCATTAATTATAACCATTGCTAAGATCTTCCTGTTAGAAAATAGGCATTATTTTACTCATGGTCTCCCTGAACACTCCCCTGTGCAATCAGAAATGTCTTGTGCTCCTTCCTCCTCTGAGGGGTAAGCTTTGTCTGAAAATTGTGGAGTGATTGGGAGGTCTTTTTGTTTGTTTTTTACCTTGTATAACCTGTGAGATTGGAAGAAGTTCTGGCTTATGGCTTTAATTACCATCTGTCTAACTATCTAAAAAGCCTTCTCACTCTCTCTTTTCAAGTCTTACCCTTGTGATGCCAGCACACGCCTGTGGCTGGGAAGAGTAATGTTGATGGCATGTGCATGACCTCCACTTTTCATTCATACTGCTTTCATCTTGTTGCCACCTGATACTGCAGCCTGCCTTCATGTGTCCACCTCTTTGCTAAGCTCTCGTTGGAGGCTGTGACCAGGTTATTATTGCTGTTTTAAAACTAGGATATTATCAAGAACATTGAGGTCCCCTTCTCAGCTGTGCTGAGATCTTCTTGAAGTGCCTTGGCTAAGAGTTCTTTTCACAGTTTCAACATAGTTTAGGGCTGTACTTATATTACTATTTCTACTACGAAATTGGCATGTGCGTTGACATCAGACGCATGCAAACTCATACTTAGGGTTGGATGAGGACCGCTGGCAGCCACTTGCAGCGGTTCTGAGATGAACTCAGGATCCATGTGGCCTCCAGCCTGTGTTACTGGACCAGAATGGTACTTCTCCCAAACCCAGGAATGAGGTGTCTGTGTGCAAACCAGAGTGGTGATGGGGGGTGCAACACAGAGTCTGGGTGAGCTCTGCTTTGAAGACATGCCCTTAATTATGCTGCAGGTTTGGGCAGTTCTTCTGTAATAGCTGGCTGTCGAATCGCCTCACAAAGCTATGCTCTTTTCCTTATCCTTTTTGAGACCCTAATTGGTACAAAGAAATGCACTGATAAGCACATTAGCCATGTTGTTACTTAGTTGCTGGGATGTTTGCAATTCATTAATTGAAGGCATGTATTTCCTTTGGGTAATTTCTGCTTAGCTGACTTACTCAGCAATGCTCTGTCCATATGTGTTGTCTGAAATTATCAGCTGACATAATATAAAATACTGCTTTATGCATGTCTATACAAAGTTGGAAGGTGTAGCAAAGCATGATTGTTTCCACTGCGCAGAATACCAGGATGGTATGAAGGGCATTTCTGGATAGAAAAACAGGGCTCTTTCCATGGCCTCACAGAATAACACAGAGCTCCCACTCAGGTCCTGCCTAGGTCAAGTTGAATTATCCTTTTGCAAGTTGGGTATTTTCCCATGTAGTCAACAGTGTCAATAGTGGTGGTCCTTGGTTAGGAGAAACGTCAGCCCTTGGACTGTGGTGTAGGTGTTTTAGATTCAACGATCAGCAAACTCTTGAAGTAGTCTTGGCAACTTTCCTATACAGGTTGTGATGAAAATTAAGTAGTACTATACTCCTTTCTTTTCAGAATCTGAGATTCTTAGGCACTGGATGTTAAGTTAGTGATTGGATTGGCCTTATAGTGTATATTCTGTTTTTCCTCTTGATGGGACAATGACAACCTCAAATTTGCCATTTGCTGAATACTTGAAATGTAGCATTCAGATCTGAATGTATATACATCAGTAACATCTAGATCTGTCTGTCCTAGAAACGAGTGTCAGGAACCAGTTCTGGGGGTTTCACTTAAAGCATCAGGATTCCAGCATTTTTCTTTTAAGTGCCTGGTCTGTAGTGTTTGTGGTTCTTAAAAACAACGAGCTCTGCTTTCAATACATCTGGAGCTGGTCCAGATCTCTGCTGTTGTCCATGTGCAAACTGCCGCTCACCATTCCAGAAGAGAGGCTGATTCCCACATTCATCCCACTTGCAAACAGCAAAACAATTTGTTTTTTCTTCAAGTGGCTTTTTTTTCAGCAAGTGACTTTTTAATGGTACACTTGTATCTTTGTATTCACAGAATTGTTCAAAGTTCATGGTGATTCTGAAGTGGTGCTGTGATTACGAGTTTAATTTTATTTGCCTTTTAATACTGCTAATAGGATTTTTTTTTCACCTGTGATGTAAGAAATGTTAAATGCTATCTGATGAAAATACATTTGTTATTTATAGGTAAATCCAATTATTTAGTTAGTTAATGGATCTTAAAAATAGCTATAAGAAATGGTCATTCATATATTTGCCAACAACTGATTGCTATTTTTCTCCTGAAAAACATCCATTGTGATTGATTTGTGAGTATTCAGCTTTGTGAAAGGAAAGCCAGACCTGTTAGCATAGCTTTATCTTGCATGTCACAGAGAACAGACAAATCAGTGCTTATTGAGCCACCCTGTAATTGCATTAGTCTGTAAACTTCTGGTGGCCTGGTTTCCTCTCTTATTAAACTGAATGAGCAGGGTTGGAGACATGCTTGGATACTTGCACTTGTAGATTAGACATTTCCTTTTTTGGAGGTTGGCTTTACTGGCTTGGCTTTTTTTCTTAAAAACGAGACATGGTTTTGGTCTGGTGTTATTTTTTGTTCTGCCAGAAAACTGTAATGCATTATGCAAAAATGTTCATTTGTTCTAGGCTAAGATTATTTATAGGTCAGAGTTCTCACATGATGAGTACTGCCAGTTTTGGGTCCTCATAAGGAATACGAATTCAGTTTTGAGATTAGCTGTTGTATTTCTTTTTCTAGTTGCAATAACTAATTTAGGTCCCTGCCTCATTTTGAATGTGTCAGTTTTGAAAAATTATATTCACGTCACAAAACTCTGCTGTCTGTCACTTTGTGAGTTACAAAGTACATAAAAAGAAAAATAAAATACATTTTCATCTTCCTCATAAAAGTTCTTTTTGAACACTGGGTTCTTGTTAACCTGTCAGTCAGAAAGGGGAACCACCAAATGAACATGTCAGTCAGAGCAGGGAGGAGGTAGGGGGCAGGCGGGGATTGCTGCGATGTTTTTGTTGTGTGAAAATCAGCTTGAGATTTTTCCCAGCATCCTGAGTTTCTAAGTTCCTGCATTCCCAGAGAAGCCAGTTGGGCGCAATAAAGTTAGACAGGTGCTTAAGCATTTTTTGAGGAGCCTAGAGCAAGGGGAAGGAGTTTTGGGCAAGGGGAAGGAGTTTTTAATGGGATGCCGCAGGCATGTGTGGCTGCTTCAGCTGAGAGCTGCCTCTCCCCCAGTCGCTTCCCCGGGCGCTGTGGCTGCTCCCAAGAGAGTAAACAGCCAAGGTTTGCCCCAAATCTGCTGTATGACCTGTTCAGACCAGAGCTAGGCAAACACCAAACAAGCGGCTTGTACTCCAAACCTTTGGCATTCAGTCTATACGTCATTACAGTTCCAGTCCTTTTACAGTATGTATTAATAATACAAAACAAATCTTGATGTTAACTCTTTCCAGCGAGCTAAAGCCCTGTTTACTACCCAGTGGTTCAGAGAAGCGCAGTTAGAAATAAAAGCAAAGCTGAAACATGGTGTAATGCTGTGATCCTGGAAAGGCAGATGGTGTCCTTGGAGTGCTCCATGGTTATACTGTTGCCCTTTTCTAAGGGTATCTGTTCAGCTGGGAAAGGAAAAAAGGTCAATACAAAACCCAAAAAAGGACTGATTGCAGCATGAGTGTTCAGTTTGGTGGACAAAGGACAGCTGTCATGAGAAATTTCTCACAAGCCCCACACTGTATTTTACTGACAACAATCCTTGCCCGCCCTGTGGTTGTGTGCAGAAAGGTTGTCTGTGGGGGAAGGTTTGAAAATGGACAAATGTGTCAGAATTTCATGCTAGAGTAACAATCTTAGAAGGGGAGGTGTGAGTCACATGGTTTCCCCTGTCGGTGGCTCCCTTTCAGTTGGTAATACCCCACAAGTAATTCACAGGGTGGTAATCCAGCTCTTCCTCCCAGAGTTTGAAGCTGCTCTGCCTTTCCCCCTGAACCGTGTTACAATTTTGTGTGAAATTTTCAGCCAGTTTATGCTATATATTTCAGGAAAGGACAGCTACACTGGAGGGAGAGGAGGTGTGTCGCACGCGGACACGAAGGAACACACACGCAGGCCAGTTTCAGGATCAGGATCAAAGAGCAAAAGAGCCGGGCTGAAGGGCCCACTTCTTTATTTTATACACTTTTAGAAAATCCCATGGATTGGAGGGTGAAATTACCACTCCTCAACCACATAGGTCAAAGGAGAAATCCATCAAACTTCTCCACCCTAGGAGAAAGAATGAAAACATCCAGGCACAGTTAGCATAACATGTTTACAGAAACATGTAAACATGTTTACAGCTTATGTTTACAGAAAGTGCGTGAGAACTCTATCTACAGAATTAAAAACATTGAAGAACTGTGAAAATCAAGGCAACAGAGGTGTTGTCACAGAACCATTCACCAGCAGCTCCTGGGTAAAATCTCAGAGCCTTTACAGCATCTTGGGTGCAGTGTAATACTAAGGCATTAATGCCCAGGCATCTAATTCACAAGTTTGTTTTCTTGTCATGAGTCAAATATTTGACATGATGCTTAATGCTTGTTATTTTTTCAAGCATTTCCCCAGTTTTAGGTTGTCCCAGTTTGCTGACCGCCTTAATTTTACAAAACCTCCATTGTTTTGTAAAATGTACAAGGAGGGTGGTCTGCTACAGAAAATATGTTTTAAAATACTGATTGAGAATACTCTGTGAAATTAAGGTAATTTCCTGTGAAACACCTAGGTGCCTACAGTGTGGTTGGAGGTATTTGTATGGTGGGACTAGAAATATGCAAGGTGTTGTTCTGCCCATCATCCCTGTAATAGCAAAAGAGCGACAGAAGGGCTTTATGGATTCCTTCTTGTGCCTGCACTTTCCAGACTGCATCCTTTAATACATGAAATTGCAGTGCCATCCCATGTTTCTCCAGCTGCCTCTGTGCAATTTTTCATACAGGAGTATAGGTTGGGAAGACAGTTCGAGCTGGGTAGCCTTTCCTTTGCTTGGAATTTGCCGTGAGATAGCATATATTGTTATGTACATAGATGCAAGAGATGAAGCTCAGCATAAAGTCATCCTCTGGCCCCACAGAGTTACCACAGTGGGAACTGCTCCCTGTCTGTTTCCCTCTAGACATGTAGATATAGATACAGATAGATAGATGGATAGATAGATAGATAGATAGATAGATAGATAGATAGATAGATAGATAGATAGATAGATAGGTTGGCAGATAGATGCCCAAAAGAGAAAGGGACTAGCTTGTTCTCCATGCAGGTGTGATTACTGCAATTCCTGAGTGTATGCTGCAACAGAGAGCTTCTCACTGCTCCTACAGACAGCTGTAGACAGGGCACACAGGCTAGAACAACATTTGCAATTACTTTCCAAAACCCTGCATTCTTGTCATTGTTAGAGCCCTCATTTGCTGAGCAGTTGATTCGAGCCCAGGAAATCATTATGGGTTGATTTTATTGTTGCTATTATTGTAATAGGAGGAGGGAATTAAAAACAAATGCCTCAGTGCTGATCTTTGACTAGAGTGAGAGACTGATCTGCAAACCCAGATTGTAGCTGAACACTTGGAAAAGGCCAGGCAGGAGGACTGCTGGGCAGTTGATGAGCTGTGTTTCAGCATTATGTTCCGAGTGGGATCCATACACAGAACCTCAGAGGAAGCCAGCTTGGGCAGAGGCAGGGTCAATGGGCTCAAACCGCAGGGTGTTGCTCTTACAAGATGCTGCGTGGAAGGAATGTGGCTTGATGCACTTAGCATGACCTTTTTTATCAAGATGCAATTGGGCAGTGGATAGAAGAAGACAGAGGAAGAAGAGGAACAGCTGGCACTAAGGAGAAAGCTTGAAGAAAACCAATGATCAGTGGAAGGAAGAGAAAACATTCTGGAAAAAAACTCAAAAGAGAGAAATTTTGGACCCACAAGTTAACATGGGTAATGATAATTGCAAGTTCTCCAGTCTCCAAGAGGCAGCAGCTCCTGTTTGTCTCTCAGCAGGGATGGAGCAAAGAAGCCCTCTGGCAGATGTCCCCCCTAGAGCATCTGTGACACTCAAGGCTGGCCAAGAAGAAGTTCCTCTTAAGTGACAACAGGGATGGGAGGCCTCGTGTCACTGATTGTTGTCTCAGGGTCTGGCACATAGTTGGCAAGTGGTGAACCTCTTCGTTAATAAATGTAACTTGAAGATGTGGCTTAGAGCAGTGCACCCAGTGCTCATGCTGCACACAGATGGGGCAGAGCACTTGGAGGGTGGGCTCCAGCAGCCAGGGAGCCACTGTCTCTCTTCTCATCTGTTGCTTTGAGCAGTATAGACTGCTGCAAGTGCATTTGCTGTGTCTTGCAAGCAGAGGTAATGAGCTCAAGATTAGCAGTATAGCAATATTTGGAGAGGTAATTAGCAATACATGGAGAGCTTCAAAATGAACATTGTGCATTCACAATGTGTGTTCACAGTGTATTTACAACTGCTGCAATGTCTTTTTGTCTTGGCAAAAGATGTAGGCAAGTCTTAGTGTGAAGGAAGATCAACCCTGTGGAAAAAAAAAAAAGAAAAACAAAAGAAAAAGTAGATAAACAGTTGCCCCAGATAATTCTGAGATTAGTAAACTTTGAACCAACAGCACAGTATTTGTATAGTAAGATTCGAGGTCTGTCAATACTTAACAGTTTGCATTGCCTGTGTACAGGGCCTAATTCATATGTTGAATCTCTAATGACAAGAAACTGACAGATATGGCAACGCTGCCCAGTAGGGTACCAGCAACAGTCCTGAAAGCTCTCTATTTCACACAAGAATACAGATTTACAGAGAGCTCTTTACTATCAGTTCTTAAATGAGGAGAAATAAATTTGCAGGAGGATAATTTTTAAAAAGTGAAAAATCATGTCATTAAGAAATCATGTATTGTTCTTATCAATAAAAACAGGCTCTTCCACATATGCTATGAATTAATCAATTATCATACAAGTAAAAGTTATCTGTAGCCATCCCTTTAACAAGTCTTTGGTATTACACATCTTTTATTCAAACTGATACTTCCTTTAAAGTCCACATGTGTTTCACAGTCTGAGACTTCAAGATTAAGTATGTGCAAACCTGTATGCACATGTGTTGGCTTTCAGAGTGCCTTACCTTTTCTTCCATTTATGTGAACTTGAGCATCTACACTGTCCTAGGACCAGTTGTGCTGCTTGGGAATGTCTTGTATTTGTGAGGGTTTTCTGCCTCACTGTGGTAAATCTCCTTCAGCATTCTTCTTCACCTCCCCCTCCAGAGTGTGAAAGACAGTTCAGATGTTTCCAACCCAGCACTATTTTAAATAAGAAAATATTCTTCCATCAGGAGGAGTATGCTTGTAGTGGAACATGGTGCTTGTTTGAGTGCATTTACTGTCAGCAAGCTCATTCCTGTTCTCTCTTGTTTAAATTTATTCAACTGAATAAATTTAAATTCAACTGAATCTTGTGTCTCAGAAAGCAGTGAAATCTCAGGAGGATCCTAAATTTCTGGGGAATTCATGTTGTTGTATTGCATTTCACTTGCTTAGAGAGAAATAATTTATTTGCACTGATTATTTACTTGAAGAATGAGCTAAGTTTTAATGCTGAATTTATGTAGGATATTATGCTGCAATTGTGTCTACACTTCTTTGCACATTGCCATCAGTTCAGTGAAGCTTAGTTTTATAGCAGGGAACATTAGAGGAAATTTATAATGACTTGGAAGATAAGCCAGCTTGACACAAGCTTATTGGTAAGACACTACTGGAAAAATTTAAGTAATTGCCTCTAAATGCTAGAAAATCACTGTGATCAGGGAATGCCTGTTTGTGTTTCTTTTGTAGTTAAAGATGCCTTAACATTTCTTGAAATGTTGTTGCTCATTTGATTAAGCATCACAGTTCTTGTCTTTGTGTGGAGTCTTGCTGGATGGCATCACCCTCCGCTGGCAATAGATGTGTGTGTAAGACTTAAGCTGTGACCAGTAGACATCTTCCTTGTGTTTGCATTTCCCACATCTTTCTGGAGTCATAGGAAAGCAAGAATATGGATTTCTTGAAGGTTTTTATGAAATGAACTTAAGCTGTGTTTTTAGACCAGAAATGCCCTGCCTGCACCCCCTGAGCTGTGTTCAGCAGTTCTTCAAGGAAAATGGAATTATTTGAATCCTGAGCTCTTGTGAAATTTAGCCTCAGAAGCTGCTGCCTGTCACAGGAGAAACATAACATCAGTTGGCCAGTCAGCATCATTGTGGTGCTATGCAGGATTCCCTCCCAACACTCTGCTAGTGCTGGGTGATGGTGAAGGGCAGCAGGTTCAGGGTTTGGGGCGAGAGGGAGGAAATCGGGGGAAAAGAGTCTGGAGGGTCTTTCCCCTGGCATGAAGTAATTTTATTGCTGCTACTGTTGTTCCATGAAGAGAGCTACCCTATTAAGAAAAAAGCAGCTACCCTATTAATGAAACAAATGAATTGTTATAGAATAAAGTTGGGTGGGTTTTGACCAATTTGGCAGTATTAAGTGTAGAAGAAATAACAGCTGAGTAATTTCAGCAAAAGAAGCATTAAATGCAACTTGAAACGCATACATATTTTCTAAGCTTGGGGCTTTGACATTTTGTGGTGTTTTTCTTGGTTTGTAGTAGACTAGTCATAATCAATTTATGTTGATAAGCTGTCCTGCACTTCTTACTGGTCTCCTTTAGGTAGATGGCAGATAGCAGTGGGTGCTGTTATTGCAAACAAGTGTTCTTTTTTGTTCTAGATAGTTGAGATCTCTTCTTTCCAATCTTCTGTGTATGTGTTTAGTTAAAGTACTGTGTCTGTTCAAAGCTACAGCAACTCTGCATGTAGAAGAACACCATATGGGAAAAAGTTTGACTCCACAAAGAAATTATGCTTCCCATAACTCTGAACATTCCTCTGTGTTTTGCCAGTGCAGGACATGTAACTTTGCAAGATGGCACCAGAGTCAAAAATCTTAAGATTTTGGCTGAATTAATAGAAATTAACAAACATAACTCTGGCTTGCAAGACTGGGGGTCTGGGAGTTACCTAAACATTTTGTTCTGTTTAAAAACAAACATTCTTATATCAGCTTTTTCAAAATTCCTGAGGATCTTTGTTTCCAGCCATCTTATCTAAATGAATCAAAACAAACACTGTGCACAGGTTCCTTGCTACCACAATAAATTGCTTGTTTTAACTGGGGTGATTGCATACTAGTTTGGTTTTGGGTATTTTTCCTTGTCTTTTGTGTTTGCTGAGAAACAGCCTCAGCATGTAGGATGACAGGTCATCTCAAGTGCTAACAACATTTAAAATCATTCCAGAGGAAGCTTCTTCAAATTACCACGTGTTTAGGGAGAGGCAAGAGCCTGCACAGGCCCATTCCCATCGGGCAGCTGACAGAGGACTGCTCAGTTATCCCTGTCGTGTCCATGCACGCCTCACACATAGAGCTCAGAGCAGCTAAAGATGGCTTGCAGCAGGGCAGAGTGGCTTCCTACTCCTACTGTGAGTGCAGGTCAGGCCAGCTTGGGTTATCTCACCGTGAAGACTAAGGAGGCACTCATCTGCTTGCATACCCCTCCAGTGAGAGATGCTGAAGTAAGCTTTAGACTTTTAAACCTCAGAAGAGTGGGGGTGAAGAGTTTACTGCGGAGTGGCTGTAGTACATGGCCACAGGAATCACACTGGGTGGTGACAGTGGTCGCATGTGATGTCACAGGCTGTGGAGTTTTCACCCACCTCAGTACCCACAACAAAAGCATGTGGGTAAGACAGCGCTTTTGAGAGGTACTGAAAAAGTGGAGAAAAGACAAGAGGTAGTCCTTCCCCCACTAAATGGCTTGCAACAAACCTAAGTAATTTTTCATTTCATATTCCTTGTTTGCATGCGAGAGCAGGTAAGGAGATGAACAGCTCCTTAAATATTAACTGTCAGTATCTGAGGAAAAGAAGTAAGTGGGATGCTGTATGACCTTTCTCACTTGTTTTTCCAGCCTTCATCTTTTCATGATGTGTAGCATTCTCAGCTGATTGACACTTACAGCTCCATCCCTGGTAGTTTGCTGTGCTGGGAGTAGTAAACATGCCACATGCCACTTTGTTTCTGAATGGAGAATGCCGCCAAAGCCCCAGTTTTCAGAGCTTTCAAGTGTGTGAACACAGCTTTTAGGAAGTTTTACCTGTTCAGCATGGAAATACAAATGAAGACCAGTTCTAGCACTGGAAATGAATTTCAATCCAAATGGCATCAAGAGAGGGCCTCCAGGTATTGCGCGGGTTGTGTTGAACACAAACTCTTTGTTTTCACCAGGGTTAAAGGCTTCTCACTTACGTTACCTAGCCCAGCTGCCAGGGTGAGTAGACATTCATATAAGTACAAGTACAGACTGGAGGCAATTTTTTTCCAGAAAAGCTATAGTCTTTTTCTGTCATAAGGACATGCAGCCCTGACAGTAAGCAATGTCAGAGCCTTCCCATGTGAAAGTGGAAGCAAAAAGCAGCTGCACTGCACCTCCTTACTGCAAATCATCCAGAAAATGCAAAGCACTAGTGAAATGTAAGAGCCCTCTGCTCTCCCATCAAGGTTTAATGTGACAGTTTCCTATTGGAATTTATTTTGGTGGTCATCCTTGGGTAATTCATGCTGAGCAGCTATTCTCCTGCTGCTACAGCGGCAGTCAAGACTTTGTCTGAAACACGGGTTTCAGGTAGGTTCGGGGGGTCCTCTCTGGAAAGGAGAGGTTTGAGGTGTGAGCATGCTGTCCACACTGCTGATCTCAGAAACTGGTTTTATTTCTGTCTCATGCTGGCTGTCTCATACTGTTCTTCTTCAGAAGAACAGCAGGTCTGGTTACAGCACCAGGGGAAATTAAACTGACAGAGCCAATTTGTACTCATAAAATAAATAAAAGTGGCCTTTGGGTTTAAAGCATGTGATTTCCTCAGAAGGAGAAGGAAGAACAATTAAGATTACTCACCAGATTAAATTCTTTGTAATTGCTTGTTTTCAAGTAGCCCCTTAAACATGAGGAACTATCCAGGAAAACGATTTATTTTTAAAAGTATTTGTTTCTAAAAGGAATTCTGTCAAACTGCCTTTCCTGGCTGTTGGGAGCTCTCTCTGCCAAAAATTGAAATCAGTTTGTGATCAAGCGTGATTGGACTGGCATCACAGGTGGATGGGCACCTGCTCAGAAAACTGCATCCCCTTTCTTGAGATGTGCTCCCTGCCTCTCTTCATCCTGGCGGGGCCATGCAGAGAGGTCAGAAATGTTTTACCTGGAGAGAAGGCTGGGGAGTGGAGGAATTCATTTAAAAGTGAAAAAGCACTGAACTAGCCAGTGACAGGCTGGCATTAAAAGCCTTACCATATGTCCTGTATCTTTGTTGTTTTACTCTGGCTCCTTGCACAGGATGCCCTCTGATGTTCACCACCCATATTTAATCCTCTGCTGGTTTGGTAAGGGTAAATTTGTAGAGGAGGTGTTAAAAATGAGAAGGAGATCCTTGAAATGTTTAGTAAGCTCCAGCAGTTGCATGCTTAAGCACCAGTTTTGCTTCTAGCAGCCAGCCTTCTGGGGCACTGTTCATTTTACAGTCCCAGACAGAGATGTCTGTGGAGATCATAATTTGAAAATAATGAGCACAAATGGTGACCCTGGGCTCATCAGACCTTCCCTCACATGCAGGCAACTTTGCTGTCATACAGAGGAGAACAGTAACACTTCCTCCAGTGAGGTATGTCGTGAAAAGACTGCTGATACAGAAGGGGGCAAGGGAAGAGTTTTGATAACTTGTTTTTTCTTGTGCTGTTGCACATAATGAATTTAATAGTCATACAATGGTGCTAGTCCAACAGACTCAGAAAGTCAGGCAGGGTATTTACTCCCTGAACAGGAAAGGGATGCATGAGAGGATTTGTTTCATTTATGTTAAGCTTGCATATACTTTCCATGAAGAGGAACACTT
>VXBT01009861.1:0-18219 GCA_013400235.1 Oriolus oriolus | reverse complement strand
AATCTGTTATCACAGAGGTGTTACCACTATTTCTAACTGGCCCAACCTTGGCTGTGGTACGTCTGTCTTTGGAGCGGCCAGGGATTGGGTCTCCTGGACATGGAGGAAGCTTCTATCAGCTTCTCTCAGAAGCTACCCTGTAGGGCCCCTGCTACCAAAACCAGGCCATGCAAACCCAATACACCACAGTAGATATTTAATAGTATTTTCAGTAGGCAAATAGGTTAAGATAGGAGATGAGAAAAATGTATGTCATCCTTCCTCTGCTTCACAGACTTTTACCTGGATAATGTATGGATTTTTATTAAAACAACCTGGTGCTTTTTTGGCCTCAGAAGCACTCTCGTGAAGATGGCTATTTCCCTGATGAGGGAAGGTGAGAAAATGTATGTAGCTGAAGGTATAGCAGCACCTGGTGCTGGTTCTGCACTGCTGGAGGAGCTGTTGTCCTCTATGAGCAAACCACGCAGAATCTGGAGCAGGTTTTGGCAAGAAATGAGGCAAAATGGTATGTTTAGACAAATTTGTAACCAAGTCTTAATTTCATTAAATAGATAAGGTCTTTAACTGGTAGCATCGTCTCTGGATGGGTGGAAATAGCTTCCATTGTGAACTCATTATTGTAATGCCAGCGGCTGTTAATAATTATAGTCATTGTTTTGTCAGTAGAATAAGCTGAATATTACATAATGATAAGCTACCTGTTATTCCCTTCCCTGTCTCCTTTCACTGTTAGTATAATAATTATGTAAATACTTATATATTGCATTATTTAATTGTTATTGTTGTGGTAAAGAATCAGGGAGTCTTACAGTGTTTTGGGTTGGAAGGGACCTTTAAAGGTCAGCTAATGCAACAGCCCTGGAATGAGCAGGAATGTATTCAACTAGATCAGGTTGCTCAGAGCTCTGACCAACCTGACCTTGAGTGTTTGCAGGGACAGAACATCTGCCACCCCTCTGAGCAACCTGGTCCAATGTTTCACTNCCCAGTCTGAACGACCCCAACTCTCCCAGTCATTCCTCATAAGAGGTGCTCCATCCCTGTGGTTGTTGTTGTGGCCCTTGTGTGCACCCTCTTTGACAGGTCCATGTCCTATCTGTGCTGGGAACCCCAAAACTGGATGCAGCACTACAGGTGGGGTCTCACCAGACCTGCTTTGAGTGCAGCCCAGAACACATTTGGCTTTCTAACCTGTGAGTGCCCATGGCTGGGTCATGTCCAGCCTCTCACCCACCAGCATCCCCAAGTCCTTCTTGCCAGGGCTGCTCTTCATCTGTTCATCCCCCAACCTGTGCTGGGACTGGGGGTTGCTCCAACTTATTCTTGTTGAACCTCATGAGATTCCTATGTGCTCACTTCTCAGGCTTGTCCAGGTCCCTCTGAATGGCAATCCTGTCCCTCAGGTGTGTCAACAGTTCCATATAACTACTGTTGAAATATGCTTACTCTAAAATATTAAGACACTTAGTATTACATTTTCTGTGTTATCCATGAGATTATTTTTAAGGCAAATACTGAACTTCTGGCTAGGGAACAGGAATTTACTTGACTCAACTGTGAGTTGAGGATGTTTTAAAGCCACGCACAGCTTTGGGTTTATTTGGGGATGAGTAAATATCTCTACAGAACCAGAATCTCAACCTTATAAAAGATCATGCCACCTAAATATTTTAAGATTTCTGGTAATGACATGGCTAATCATTCTGCATCTGCCAAATTACATAGATCTTCAGACTCATAACGTTTAGAGAACTTGGGAATTAGTCACCCCAATAAGTTTTATTACCTTACTTTCTGCTCTTGATTGATAATTGTAATTTTATTTGGGTTTTTTAGGTGCTTTGAACTTGTTTAAGCTGTAACATGTCTGATATACTGCTCACCCAGTAGTTCTAAATTATTATATGGCAAATCAGTCTACAAAAGTTTTGTTTATCTGTAGTGTTACATAGCTATTGAATGTAGAAAAAGATGAGGTAGGGAGAAATAATGGAGATTGAAACAACAAATTTAATTTAAATGGGAAAAAGACACAAATACAAGCATCCAGGTGTTGATACAATATTAAATGTTTGTATATACTAGTTTGAGTAACTTGCTTTAGGCACCTCCTCAAGTAAAAGTGGTGGCAGTCATGGATTGCATTGTGAGAGGTGGTGAACACCTGAGTTTGGTGTGTAAGCTCAGGGGTTAGACAGAGGTTAGGTAATTAACTTTTTTAGCGTACACAGTTTCATGCCACTGTCTTCTCTATGTAAAGTATTATCTAAAAAATGAGAAAATGATATGATTATGATATGATATGATATGATATGATATGATATGATATGATATGGTATGGTATGGTATGGTATGGCATGGTATGATATGATATGATACTGCTCAGTAGCTACTCTGTTGATGAAGAGGAATTTTCACTGAAGGTAAATGCCGAATAAAAGTTAAGAGTAGAAAGTAATGACTATGCTGGGACAGACTAGTAAACTGCAGGTGGTAAGTACTCTGCTTGGAAGGTTCTACACTGGTGAATCCAGAAAACATATATGTACTGACCTCATACTGACCTCTTAGATACGCAGTGTTAGCCAAGATACCTAGTGCGAGGCCCACAATGAACATCGCCATCAGACCACACCAGTAAACAACTGAGAACTAATGTATAACATTTATTTATCTAGGATTTCTGATTTGTATAGTGCTATACTTCGGTATTTTAAAAGTATATACCTATGTGAGGCTTACTTTTATCACCAGTACTTTCAAGACTTGCGTTTTTTTGCAGGAAAATACTGCACCTATATGTGAAGTCTCAGAATGTCAAGTGTTCAGCAGGCTTCATGATACAGACACTGAGTCTTTCAGGCTCTGTGGCACAGGTCAGCATGAATTTGACCAAGAATGCTGTAAAACTGTTGGGAAATAATGGCAGAATTGCACTCATCAAGATTTACATTGCTGAGAAACAAAACTGAAGTCCTTATTTCTCCCATACTTCACCTCTTGAAAATATGACAATTGAACTAAGAAACACTACGGATTCAGTAATTTTAAAATTATCAAGAAATTTTGTTTCCAGTGACAAAATGAATGGATCCTAAATCATTTGTTACAATAATATTACTGAAAATAGCTATGTACAAAAAAAAGCATGTATTATTTCAAAATATTAAAAAAAATTACTGAGTTAGTTCAATAATATATATGAACTAGTTATTTCTTTATGCAAGTAAAAGTTCTTTTTTGGATACAAAAGTTTTGTGTAATATTACAATATAATGTTTTACAGTTTTAACTTCTTTTCCTAAGTTGTGCACAAATGAACTTATAACTCAATAATTGAGACATTAGTGTACTTATGTCCACCAAAGATTGACTGAAAATCTTTTATTAGGTACTTACCTTTAGCATATTACAAATTTTATTTTTCAATTTTAGGTAATTTTTGCTCATAAAATATCTGCTAAAAACTGAATCACATAGTTAGAGTTAAGAAATTAAATATGAATCACAAAAAGATTTTTTTTTGTTCTTGAAACTTCAATTCATACCACTTGTATGTCAATTCTTTATTAGTTTTTTAGATAAAATAACTTCATTAAATGTATTTTGTTAAATTGTTTCTTTATATGCTTTATTAGTGTACCAAAACATTGCTAACATGTCAGTGATACTCTTTATTTTTTCCTAGAATACATATAGAAAAGTACAGGAGATTAAGAAAGAAATATATGGCAGTCATGAATCTCAAACATTACACAGTGACAAGCTGTAGAAGACACTGACTGTATAAATGCAAACTGGGATGCTGTGGATTTTGATGGTCTTCTTGGGCTGATTTCTCCCTAGATTGTTTGACTTCAAAGGCATAGTGATCATGTGTGTAGGGATTCATGTCAGAATTTAGACCTCTTTTTGAAATGTTAGGCAATCAGCCCTTAACTGAAAATTAAATAAATTCAGAAGTGTGATCAGAATGCAGGCACTGGAACAGGTCTTCAGTGTATGCAGTACATTTTGTGTAATGAGTAGCAGCATCTTCATAGACCACCCATCACCAGGGCTGTTGTGAGCTAAGGGAATCTGACTTTTGCAGTAATGGAATATCAAGTCGTAGACTTGGAATGCATCTTGGTATCCTGAAGTATTTTTTGTCCTATATTCAGCTTAAATACCACCTAACATTTCAGCTTTCCTTTGGTTTTCAGGTCTGCATGGGTAAAATCCAACATTTGGTCCCATCTACCCACTCCTCATAGTCCCCCCAAAAATTACCACTAGGAGGAAGTTGCACATTTCTCTATTTAGTATGATATAATAGTGTTAACCGGTATCAGTACATAGCTTTCATCTCTTTCTTTTTATTTCTTATATCATGAATTTGCACATGTTAAGAGTTTTCTGGTTGTCTTCATATTTAAGGAAAACATGACTGCAAGCTTAAATTCTGAGAGTAAGGTGACAGTTTAGAAATTTTTGATTCATTAACTTGTCAGAAAAACAGACCATTTCACTATCACTGTTGGTGGTAATGTCTAAATGTTTTCAGTAAAGTGACAGATTCTACAGTATGGATCAGAAATAAAGGTATTGTGATAGTGCAGTGATCTTGCTTCAAATATTTCTTTAGAATTGTGATGTAGTTTTGGATATTTCAATGTTGAATAAAAGTCAATTAACCAAAAAACCGAAACTTGCCATTTAAGCTTCCCTCCAACCTCCCCTTCTCAGATAAACAGTGTGGGCAAAATAAGAGCAGAGTAAGGCAGAAACTGGCTGGGTTTGAATGCGTATCTGTTCTACAGCTCCTGTCAGAAAAACAGCCATTTCCTAGTACAAGGAGAAGTGCTAATATTTTGCTGTTGTTTAGTGGCTTTTGTTAGAAAATCTCAAAACTCACAAAAACCCAATTTTTTTTAACAGCTATCAAATGTGAACTCAAAAGGTTCCTCATCAAACAGATGATAAAGATGGCACATACATGGAACAACGTCTGTTTCATACAATCGTCTCTTATCTAAGATATAAAAATATCTGTGTGAAATATCAGTGATTCTGTGAAAGAGCTAGGAATAGCAACTGGGCTCCTTTCCCCATTTCTTCCTCCAGGTCCACAAAATAACTGTTTTGCCAATGAGAACAGGAACAATTCGAACTGTGAAGTGATGTGAAGTTCAGTGAAAGATATATTTTGAGTGAATTGACGGCATAGGAATATGGCACACAGTGGCATTACCACATAAAATTTCAAGTATTCAACTGGGGTCTCAGAAAAAATGGGTCTCTGGAGACAACTGCATTTTTTTTTTTTACCCTTGAAACTAGCTAGCTTTGAAGGTAAATGGCACCAGGCAAATTCTGCCCCCAGATCAGTTACATTACAATCCTTCAAATGAGTGGCGATTAAGGCAGGTTTTAAAACAGTTCTAATATTTTATACAGTTGAAATATTTATATTCTGAACCTAACTTTCCATCTGTTCTCTGCTCTTCAAAAAATCTGCCTAATAACACATATGCAAAAACAATTAGTAAAATAAACAGCATGGACAAAACCAGAAAACAAAAAGCAACCTCAGGCCCAGACCCAGAAAATTGATTTCAAGCCTCTTCGTATTTGTACAACAAATAAAGGAATCTGTCTGCTGTGTAGACATAGTAAAACTAATGATTATAAGAGAAAATAGTTGTGTGGATTAAACTCATGGCAAGTCTCAGTAAAATGAAATCTCTTGACAATGCAAATCTTAAATGTGTTTTAATATGTTATTAATTCCTAGTTGTCATGGTGGATATTTGTACTCCCACAAAAATCTTAAAGATTATATGTTTCTGAGGACTGTATCAGCACAAGCTTTATTTAAAATAATTGATTAAGTGGTAGTAAAATCAAAGATCTCAAACTTAAGGGAATTAAAATGCATAATCCTCCATAGTTGGATCATGGATTATCCAATGGCTGGAGAACAGCCTTTGATATTTTTTAATGAGCTGTTTTAATAGGTAATATTTTTTACTCAGCAATCAGAAAGCAGCTGTACTTTTTGAATGCGTGAACCCATTTGGTGCTTGATGGCTTTTTGTGTTTGTCACTGAGAAGTGGGCTGGAACATCTGCTAAGATACTACATTTGAATATTTGAAAGTTGAGTCAAAAGCCTTGTGAGTTTATCACTGGATGTTTCTATACAGTGCATTTCAGTATTGCATGTACAATATTGGATGGAATAAAAATTAGCTCTGAATACCTTGTCTGGATGTCTTTTAAAAGAAGTGAGTGTATATGTGAATTAATTTATACTAATCAATTAAACTGGTTAGATAGAACTTTACAGTGACCAAATTAAAGTCAGAATTAAGATTCAATAAATAATTAAATACCCTAAAGTTATCAACATACCAAATTAATAGAGCAAATTATCTAGCGAAACTGTGAGGTCAACATTAAAATAAACTGTTTTATACTAGTATTGTCTTCAGTAAAAGTAGACAGCCAGGTCCCTATTGACCCAAGTCTGTGCTTGTATTGTGATAAACAGTGAATAACCTGGCTAGTGAAGAACAAAGCGCAGTAGCCTCCGATGGATGTGATGTTTCTATCCTTGGTCTGCAGCAGTTCCTCTGTAATCGAGATAAATACTCTCTTATATAATTTTTTGTATGTAGCTCCTATGAGGAAATGTCTGAAGCTGGTGAGGTAAATTGCAGTTTTGAAGTATGTATTTGTTTCCAACAAAAGGGAGCCTAGAAAGACTAGCTCTGTGAATGCTATGAATATCTACAGTCAAACAACATTAATCCTGTTCGTGATCATTTTGTTCTTAAACTCTTGCAGAGTGGAATTGCTCTAATAAGCAGTTTTTGTGCCATTTTTAAAATGAAGGGATTAACTGAAGAGAGTGCTATAAGAAAGATAAGACATCTGGTATGATAAATTTCAAGAGACTTAATATAGTAATGGCAAGAAACTACCTACAAGCTTGCCCTTTCCAGAAACAGAGCCGTGAAATCAAAGAGGGTCTTGAGACTTAAAAAAAGATCCTTCAGGAGGGTAGAGGAGACTGCTCTGTTGGCTCACAGCCAAGAACATACAGACTTAGACAGAGAACTCTAAAGGCCAGCTGAAGACTTATACAACAGCAACAGTGAAGATGTAATGGTACAAATAGACATAACATGTTGTCATACTGATACTACTGAAGAAATAGTATAAATATCAGTAGGACACTGGGATATGATGCTATGCACCTAAGAATTCTAGCACAGGGTTGAAACAACTTATTTTCTAACAAGGGCATGGAAAACTACCTAGGTGCTTGAGAATCGTGAGATAGAAAGTGTGCTGTCAGCGTTCAAAAAGATGTTCTAGGAGAGACCTATGGATCTGTATGCCTGACATCTCTACTGGACCAGGGACTGAACATTAAAGTAAGGGAACCAACTGGTGAACATGGGATAAATATACTTGAAAAAGAACGAGCTTTGTTTAAAGAGAGATCTCACTTTAAATTCCTTTTGAGTGTTTTGAATGTGTTAGGAGATACATTAATGAGTTGTGGTAGACGTGTGGATTCCCAAAGCCCTTTTTACGGAATTTCAACAACCATGCAGAAAAATGGCAGGTCTCATATGGATAAATAATTCATGGCTTGGCTTAGAGGGTAAGCTCTTGCAGTGCAAGAAGCCACAGTGGTAGTTCTGCAGGTATTCTGGTATCTTTTAACATGTTAATTCATAAAATTACCAGAAAAAAAGATTGATCCAGTGCTGTGAGAAAGTTTGCTGATGATACAAAGCTACTGAATGTAAATAGGGTGACAGGTGACTGTCAAGAATAACAGAAGAACCTTACAAATTTGAGTGACTGGGCAATAATACAGCAGGTGAAATCCAGTGCCATCAAATATGAACTGAGGCATAACAGTGATGATAATAGTTTTCCATATAAAGTGATGGGTTCAATGCATTGTTCCTACTCAGGAAAAAGGCCTTGAAATTGAGATAGATGCTGCATGGAAACAACAGATCAATGCTTGACAGCAGTCAAAGAAACAAGTGACATATTAGAAAAGATTAGAAAAGGAATAAAGAACACAACAGTTAATATGATTTATGCAACTGAGTGAATCCATGGTTTGCCACAGCTTGAAGACTCCGAGGATTTCTGGCTGGCTTATTCAAAAAAGAATGTATAAAGGTGGAAGAATAAAAGATTCAGAGAAAAGCCACATGGATAACCAGAAGTATGGACTGCATGTGCTATTTTAGGTACAGCTGCAGGTAATAGGACTCCTTCCTTTTAGAAAATGACTGAAAGAGATAGGAGAAGTCGGCAGAATCATTATCAAAAAAGAGTAGACTGCCCAATGCCTCTTGCATTGCAACAAGCAGGGTTTGTTAAATACAAATTATGGAAAGGAAACTGGTTTAAAACAAAAGAATGTGGTTCTTCATTCAAAAGGAGATAGACTTCTGCAAGTCTTTGCAGGTTGAATGTACACTGTGCAAATTGGATGTGCACATTGATGCTGTGAGAGCAGCATGTTTGCATATATTTGAGTAGAGATGGAACAAGTACTCAGAGGAGGAATTAACTGGACTTAACTGCATAGTTCCCATCATGCACTGGATACCACATGAACTAAAATACTTGTGGTCTGGGAAAACATTATGGGATAGCATCAGAATAGTGCTATTCTTATGCTTTCCAAGGCATACTTTTATGGCTATTGTTAAGAGCGTAGATATTACGGTAGCTGTGCTCTTCATCCAACTTAGTCAGCTTGAATATTTCTGTTCCAGAAAATTCACAGAAAAATGCATATTTCCTCTATTCAGAAGAAGTTTCTCTTGAGTCATGAATTATCCAGTCATGATATATATGATATGGTGGGATATGTTTGGAGTGCTAACTAAACACAACTGGTCTGCAGCCCAAAGATCACCTCTGTGTAAATGGATAGCAGAACTCTTTCAAATTTTTGATGCAAAAAGCCTGACCAATTACCTGAAGACTTTACAGATGCAAAGCAAAAGCTGCTCCAAGCAGCTGTCATTGTAGTAAAGAAGTTGGCTTTACTTTTTTCTCATAGTTACATCTGCTAGCCTGTAGACCATAAGAGAGAAGGTATAAGAGGTAATGTGGCTTAGTGCCATATTAGGATTTGCACCGCAGAGGTACTAATTGCTTTAGGGCTAATTTTGTATCTTATTGGCTGTTACATTCTAGAGATGGCTATCTGGCTTTACTTGCTATGAACATGATACAGCATCATCAGTTAAGCTGAAGCTGACATAAAAAGCAAACAAATAACAGTACAATTTACTGTGATTTTTAGAATTCATACATCATGTTTGCCCTTTAGCTCCTTTGGCTGTGTGAACTATTTTCTAGCTCTTACTCTGAGTGATTCTGTATAATGCAGTTGTCTTTGATTTTTCCAGAAATAGCTCATTAACCATTTAATTGATATTTTGACCTTCCAATTGATTTTCTAATTGATGTTTCCTTTCACTGCACCTGTTCAACAATTCATTTTTATGTGCTTATTACATTGTAACAGGTTGCCTTATCTACTGCTATATATATTTTATTAATACATACGGTGCTTGGCATTTTAAATTAACCACATGTATATTTCTGAATCCCTTATAATTTTCTTCCTGTTAAGTACACTAGTCTAAACTAGAAGGGGAAAGATTAAGCTAAATAAAACATGAATCAGGGTTTGGTTTGTTTTTTGGATCCCAGTGACAGGCATCACTAGAATACCATGATAATATTGTAATTCTGAGTGCAAGTTTTGCAAACCATATCAATGTCATTACTTGATTTACCATGACAATCTTGTCTCATACTGTATGCTGACCAGGCTTGTATACCCTTGAATGTTTTTATTTTTCCTTTCTGTAACCTTACAGTCTGCACTGGGGAAGGACTAACTGGGTATTAGGGAGCAAAAAGAACAGACTGTGGTCTGTGAGACAAGTTAGAAGGTGAGCATCACACCAGGGCAAAGGCACCCCCCAGTACCTGAGCCACAGGAATGGAACAGTCTGTGATGATGGCTTGAGTCAACCAGCTATCCATAGTAACATCAACCCAAGAAGTCAAGCTCTTAAGTCAGGGTTGAAGTGCTAGTCAGGTGCGTCACCAGGCGTATGGAGGACTGCAAGCTCAGGCAAGGAAAATGTGACAAGCCTGTCCTTACAAGTAACTCCTAAATGAGTAGAGGTCATGCCCACACTGAGGCTATCTGACACAGAGCTGGTTACCTGCACTATATGTGGCCCAATCTGAATAGGAGCCAAGTCCCAGGAGGACTAAGATGCATGCACATCTCTGACACTCTTGCCTTTCCTTCCTCTCCCTGTTCCCCTTCTGCTCCTGCATTCCCTTCCCCCCTGCTCTCCTTCTCCTTCCCTTGCTCCTTCCCTTTTCTGTTCCCTCATCCTGCCCTTCTTCTTTCCCCTGAAAGAGTTGCTGCAGAGCGAAGTGAACATGCAGGTAGAGATTGTGAGAGCCTCTGGGGACAGGACTGGGTGTTCAGGCCACCGGGCTAGCTTTCCAGCAGCTTTCAGCTACGGGGTCTACAGTCATGGCCTGGCTATCTGAAGAACAGGACTGCACTGAAGTGAGAAAGCGTGATCTCCTCTATCCCCAAGTCCCACTGACCCCTTTGCAACAGATTTATTACTATTCATATATTTAATAATATAATAGTTGTTTCAATATAATAATTGAGATGGTATCAATTGTTACCATGTAGTTAATTGTGTATATTTTATATCAATCTTTAATTACATTGCGTACAGGCTAAAATAAGAAAAAAAAGCAGGAATGAACAGAAGAGTGTAATAATCGTAAACAAGTAACAAAGGCAGTCATGCAGTTTGAGAAAGAACATATATCACAGAAGCATCTTTTGCCAAAGATGTATTTTGTAGGACATGCCTATAAAATGTGTCCTCCTCATAACTCCACACTCATCCCTCATAGAAACATTAGACTTCACCAAACTCAGTTATCATTTACTCTTGAGTGCCTCAGAGTGCTAGAGTTGTTCAATAAATTTCTAGGCACTGTGACTGAAAAAAGCTATTATGAAAATTTTCCTGTTTTGCTATTAGAGTAATATTTTAAGATGCCGTATCTGTTCCATTGAAAAATTCTCAGAAGCATGAAATAATTAATGCAAAATTGCTGCTTTCTTATAAATTCTGAAAAATGTTGACAACTTCTTTTAATGATACTGCATTGTAGCAGCATCTGTCCTGAAAAAATAACACTCATCTTTGATTTTAGATGTAGGCTGGATTGATGGATGGGTCTGTAACACCCAGCTAATTACATTTATCTCCCATGGAAATAAGGGCTGATTGTTCATAACAGTGTTATAGTAAATCTGAATTGAAGTTGTTCTTTCAACTTCTTTCAGTATTTATCTTTCAAGCTGCCTGGCAATGTCTCTGGAAGTGTTCAAGAGGTGTGGCACTTGGGGAATATGGCTTAGGTGGTGGTTATTGTGATGCTAGGTTGACAGCTGGACTAGATGATATTTAAGGTCTCTTCCAACCTTGATGATTCTGTGAATGGCATCATGCTCAGCAATAAAACTGGGGGGGTGAAGGTTGGTGGGAACTGTCTGGGCCTTGGAAGGTTGGTGACAAGGAGTCTTCCTCTTTTGCATCATAAAATTTTTTTCAGAGATTTTATTTTCTTCTTTGTTGATATTTCTTCTTTGCTGGATGTTTTTCTTATTTATTTATTTATTTTTTTTTTTTTAATTTATTTATTTAACTGTCTTCATATCAACTCATAAGCTTTCTTTCACCCTTCTGATTCTCCTTCTGGCCATCTGTGGAAAAGTGAATTTTTTTCAATATGTTATTTTCCTACAGTTTTGTAAGAGAGACATAGGAAAAAGAAACACACTATGACTGGAAGTCTGAATCATCACATTTTATGGTTGAAGTTGGGGTGTGTTTATAATGCAGTCTCACTTGGATGCAAATTTATGTGACCTACCAACATGTGAGAAACTAACTTACTCTTGAGACCAACCTTACGTTTGAATTTGAAGCTAAAATATCTGACTGATATTTTAGCAAATTCTTAAATTGCCTTCAGTGTACAACTCCTCTTTAGAGGTGGCCTGGTTAAAAGACCTTTACTTGAAAAATAAATGGCATTCAAATTTCCTTTCTTGACATCTTCATACTCATTCGGTGCAAAGTGGTCATCTGTAATCTCTTCCTTGGTCTTAGTTTCCATATAATAAAAAAATTCTTTGTCTTACTTATCAACCGAAATATTGCATTACATTCATTGAATGTGCTGCCAAAGAATGAAAACTCTAGCAAGCAGAGAAGTACTACTGTGGTCTAAAAGTCTGTAAGATGGCTCTATTACTTTGTGCCATAAAGAAAGGTTTATTATACTCCAAGAAAACTGTGTTAAAAATAGATGGTTACATGGGTTAGAAAAAAAAGGTAAAGAATTCCTACACTATCCTTAAACTCTGCTTGTTCAGAAATGTAATCAGATAGGCTGATAGACTGAACAGACTTCTCACAGCGTAAACTGCATCTTCATCTAGGGAAATGTTTTGCAAACTGTCCAAGACAAAATAAATAGGCTACACTGAGCACAGTGCATGTAACTAATACGTCAGATAAGAATTTTTATTCTGGTGTGATTTAGAGGTTTAAGAAAATGTCTTAATATCCAGATAGTGTATTTGTATCACTGATACTGCCATTACATAGATTTGGTCAATAAACCCTGGGTACCAACTAAGTCTGTGCCTTTTGAGGATATCTGCATGCATTGTTTGTGGACAGTTCAACACCTGTGAGATAGAAATGATAATGCCTATACTTTTCTGGTAAGCAGTGTTACATCACTGAATCAGAGTTTAGATAGTAATGCATCTTTCTTTTCTATTTTTCTTTTAATTCCTTTGCTAAAAATAAGATCTTTTTTTGCAACTTGTTATTTTTTCCTGCAACCGACATGTGGCTGTCAGCTCCTATCTCCTCAAAGGCTGACAGAAAAAAGAACAACAAAGAGCTTTTGTACAGTTTCTCCCCCGTTACAGCACAGGATTTGATTCAAAATCTGAGTGATCTTTCTGACTGTTTCCAGGAGAAAAATATCTTGATTATCAGGAGCTCATGATAAATATGTTTTCACCTCTATGTTGAAATGTCTGTTAACTGGTTCAAGAAGATAAAATCTCTCCATCCAGGTGGTAGGAAAGAGAGACACCTTACTGAAAAAAAAACTAGTCCAGCCAACTTGAGGGAATGAGAGAATTTATTGCATTCTTCTTTTGTAGTAATTCATAATAGTACCTAAAATCAGTTTTCTAAAATATCCAGTAAGAGGGACAACTTTGTTTTCTGTTTTCTCTGCTGCAGCGTTAAGTGATGTTAAAGTTACAAATTCACGGTGGCCATTTAATATTTTGGTATATGTTGGCAGTGAAGACAATTTGCATTATTTCATTAAGTTGTTCAGCCTTTTCTACCCCTATAAAGATCCTGTAATCACGTTGAAATGTTTCAAACATTGGTAGATGCCTTGTGGTGCCTAAAAATCATAAACGTTTTTGTATACACTTCAAATAAATATAGCAAATATTCAAATAAATATATGGCTATATTTTTAATTATACAATTGGACAGAAAGTACAGTGGGTAACAGGACATTAGTAGGGCACTTGCAGCTGAGACAGATAGGTAGTGACAGAACTGGCTTGAAAGGAGTAGCAATATATTTGCTTGTCCAGTATGTACAACATACTCAATGAGACCTTACTTATCTGTTTTTTTTTAATTTCCTAACCTGATAAGCCACTTGCTTCCTTTTAATTTTGTAATTTGTGGAAAAATTTTCTACATGTTCTTAGAATATCTCCTTTCAGTAATTCTGACACCTGTAGTGAATGTAGTGAACAGTAGGCCGCAATAATCTCTTTGATTTTTTTCAGTCTAGTAGAATCTAACAAGATTCTCTCCACCCATCATTAACACTCATTGAAAAGCCTGAATAGAGAGTTTTTATAATTATTTTCTGAATGTTTGTTGATGTTGTTCTGCTACATGTTTTATATATGGCATGACTGAGTGAGCTTTTCAGTCTTTTAGTATTACAATTTTTGTAGAAAAATATTCTTTTCCTTCAGGTTTCCTCCCCCTTTTTCATTGTTCAATTAAAAAATGTCTTTCATCAACATATAATGTCAGATATATCCAAAATTTGGAAATTCAGCATTGTAAGATATGTTTATGAGTGGGAAGAGGTCACACTCTGCTTTTTACCATTGAATTCTCCTAGCAGAATGGTGAGTGTTGGATTTTTTCTGTTTAGTAGCAGTACAGTTTGCAGAAGTGGAATGCTGTACCCTTTGATTTTAATAGATTTAACTCATCATCATCCAAAATGTTGGGGCTTTTTTAAATAAAATGTTCCAGAGAAACTTAGAGGGCTTTGCATTACAAATTTAGTAAATTACAACATTTTTAGGAAATTTATAAGCTCTTTTTTGCAGTACATTTTTGTAACTTTGTATTTTTCTACTTTAGTTTCGGAAGGACTTTTATTTCTCCTTTTTTTCATCCATATCAGTATCAGAAATGATACAGTAAATTTCCTGTTGTTTTTTTTTTTTTAAATATTTTTGGTTTTATTGTTATTCTGTTAGAAACATATGGCAAAAATATACATACAGTACAGTTTCTTTTGCAGACCCTAAAGTGAAGCATTTAGAGAGTCTTCTTGCAACTGCTAAATAGCACAGAAACCATATGGCAAGCAGATATACACTGTGGACAATGTGGAATAAACTCTTCCATCAGTTATGCTACTGTAAATCTGTAGAAACTTGTGCTCTCACTACTTGCCCCTCCTTCATTTCTTTAATATCCCTTCTGCAGACAGATATATGTCATTGATTGGATTTTGTTTATTACAGGCTTACATAAATGAAAGAAGGATGGTCATACAAATGTTGCCATATATTATTTTATCTGGTTCCACTGCAGGGAGTTAGAGGGGGCAGAACTGCTGTGACTGCAGTTAGTGGGACATCTTGCATTGACTTCAGTGAGTTCATGATAAGAGATTTTACTCTTCAAAAAAGTCAATGCTTTTATATTGTACTCTTATCTATTCTACTGAGGGTCACTGTCTAGCAAACAGCATTTTAATATACAGTATACTTCCTTCAGCTAAAAAAAACTCCAAACCCCAAACCTCGATATTTATGTGGTTCACTTTTCTTCAAATCATTACATAGCAATTAAAGGAAAGCAATGACTGGGGACTAAGTAGAAAAGTGTATTTCATATCCTTTCAGTGAACTAATAAAAAATTTATGCCCTTTTATAATACAGTATAAGCTGATGCAGGCTTACAAGGGATTGGAAGTAGGATGTTATTCTTAGTACAGAGCATCTGTGTTTATAAAGCAAATTTTGTCATTATATCAGCAAGTATAGTTTACACTGGTTTATATAGATCAGATGTATTATATACTAGCCTTTCAGTACTAAAAATGCAACACAGCAGACTGCTGGATTTTAAGGTGATATTAGAATATAATAACCTACAAATTAATAACTGGTTTTGACATAAAATTAGAAACTTCAAGAAAGATAGAGATTTTTTCATATATATATGTTACATATATATATGTATGTGATAGCTAAGAAATCAATGACATCTCAGATGTCTTTAGCACAGGCAACCGAAAATGGCTTTATTTTATATTTAGAAAAACATTTATAAATAAATGTATTTATTCTTCATGGTTGTAGATTTTTTTTCCTTTGACATGCCTTCTTCCACTGTTTTTTATTGCCAAGATATTTTTCCTATAAATTATTTCTTTCTCCTGTCACCCCTGCTTCCACCCGAATCTTCTAGAAATGCTGCCATTTGTTGTTGTTTGAATGAATGTGCTATACAATCTTTTTTCTTGCTGACAGTATAATGTTTTGTATCCTTTATTATGTTTACTTGGAGTCCTGTCTAAGATTTTAATTGTGCCTAAAAGACAGTATGTGTAGCATGGTATATATAATGTTCTAAGCTGGTGACACACCAAACAATATTCTTTTAAAATATTCTACCATGATCTTTAAAATATTCTATATGATCTTATACATATTATTTTTTAGCTCTTATTTCAAATAGACTTAGTGAGTTTTGATTATAACTTTAGCTGGATTAATTAGAAATTATACACTAGATGTTTTTAATTATCTTACCCCAATTTTCAGTGTCTTGCTGTCAATTCTAGTGGTGTAGATGGCTAACTGTAACTCCAGCAGTTGCTACCAAATTATTCCATCCAAATTGTTTGGTTGGTTGCTTGCCTTCTTCTCTAATTAGTGGATGACTAGTTATGGATTGTATATAGGCCAAGGAAAGCCATGAATTTATTATTAGCATAGTTAAAATCTTAACGGTCTAATGAAAGTACTCCAGTCATAGCGTATTGACACATACTGTTCAGATTGGCTAATTATTATAGCTCATTTGCATTCACTTTCCAATCACAAACAACATAAATGCCTCTGAAGTATGTTGGCTGTCATGATCATTTCTCCACTGCTTCTAAGTACCATGGGCAATGATTTCAATTTTGGGATGTAAAGAGTACAGTCAACTGCCACTAAGACATGTCCTTGACCTGAATAAGTTTGATACTAACTTTGGGGTTATATCTCCTTACTCTTGGATCCATTTGGGGTAATTTTTAAGTTTGGTCTTGCAATCTACAAACTTGTTTGTTCTTTATTGGTTTGCAATTCTCTTTCATATATTGCATTTGCATTGTGTGAATGACTGACTACTTGAATGATTGACTACATACATATGGCATGCTTTTCTTAAGCTGGATACTTGCTTTTGTGAACTTTGTTGTCTTTCAAGCTGGTTTTTTCTGATTCCCAGGTTTGCATTTGTTTCATGCTTGCTAACTGATTGTTTCTGAGTTGCTTATAGCCTGGATCCTCCTCTATTGCCAGGTGCCTGTACTTTCTAAATCTGTGTTAATCGTCCTTGCCCGTACTCTTGTACACTGCATTTTTATTTTAGGGTGATGTGTAGTTTATCTCACACAGAATTCTGCTTGTTATTGCTATCTTATTATTTAGAGATATATAAGTGATAATTAGAGTTGGATAATACAGCAGCACAAAGCTCAGTAAAAACTAAAACAAAGTGCTTAATATTCATCTGGTGGTTAGAAAATTGCTGTTCCTGTTTTACAAGATAAACCAGAGGTCAAGACCATCCAAAACAAGTTTAGCTGTACAAATCCCAAGACTCTTATTTTTTAGTTTAAGAGAAAATGTTGACTTCTTACAGCAACAATGACAGCAAGACATTTATTAAGACATATGACTACATTTACCTGACAAAGACATGAACGAAAGAGGAACACACCTGTACACCTATTTTACTGGGTACTCAAATGATTGGGTAAGCTCTTTAAAATAGCTTTTATATCATAAAAATAACAGATCAGCATTGGAAACCCAAGATAGCCACAGCATATCTCAATTTCCAAATATATTTCAGTATATTAGTATAATACACTGATTTTCTTGTATCACTGTTGCTTTTTCCAACTTAATATCACTAACTGGAATTGCTAAGCCACCCTTTGAAAGGTCATTGAGAGGAGAGGTGCCTTAGGACTGGATCAGTGACTTAGGCAGTGTCACTCTAGCCTTCAAAGAGTGCAAGAAGGAGGACCTAGGAATCAGAATCACAGAATATTTCAAGTTGGAAGGGACTCACAAGTCCACATCCTGACCCTGCACAAGATAGCCCCAAGAATCACACCATGTGACTGAGAACATTGTCCAAACGCTTCTTGAGCTCGGTCATGCTGGTGCTGTGACCACTTCCCTGTGGAGCCTCTTCAGTGCCCAGCCACCCTCTGGGTGAAGAACTTTTCCCTGATATCCAACCTAAACCTCCCCTGACACAACTTCAGACCATTTCCTCTGGTCCTGTCACTGGTCACCAGAGAGAAGGAATCACTGTCTGCCCCTCCTCTTCCCCTCACGGGGAAGTTGTAGACTGCAATGAGGTCTCTCCTCAGTCTTCTCCAGGCTGAACAGGCTGAGGGACCTCAGCTGCTCAGTGCATGGCTGTCTATCAAGGCCCTTCACCATCAACATAGCCCTCCTTTGGACATTCT